>QQSR01000211.1:0-34131 GCA_003664465.1 Trichophyton mentagrophytes
AGACCCGGAACCTTCTTTCTTCCGGCAAGCCTCATTGGGGGGGGCCAAGGGGGGTTTATAAATACCACCATGGTTTCTCTGGTATGAAAAACAAGGAAATTTTTTTAAAAAAAAACACCCCCCCAAACAAAAAAAAAAAAAAAAAAAAAAAAAAAAAAAAAAAAAAAAAAAAAAAAAAAAAAAAAAAAAAAAAAAATAGAAGGGAATATGACAGTCAGCCGGGGGATTAAATATCGTACCCGGTATGGTCTTCATAACTTCGATGAATTCATCCAAGTTCTTGGTCGGCCTCTTGTCAATGGCATCAATGATCCAGCCGGAAAAGGCGTTTTCCAGCTTAAACGAACCGGCGGCTTCACAGACGTAGACTCCACGGCAAGGAATGGAGTACAGTCTTGCCTGCTGGTACGATAGGTCATGGAAGATGGCACCAGCAACGCTGACATACCGTGAAGGAGTAATGCCATGGAGGTCCTGTACCTGACACTTGACCTCGAGATCCTCGCCGCCTCTTTGTACCAACAAAGTGACATCCTGTCCTATAGAAGAGTCCAGTATGGCATCTAGCTTGACGAACTGGGTGAGAAGGTCTCCATTGACCTTGACCAGGACATCACCTTCCTGCAGTTTTCCATCTCCGGGGCCCTCCGGAAGCACAATCTCAGCAACAAGCATGCCGGTCTCCTTGGGCGCGGCTGACCGTACAGCAGCCTCCCATTCCGGAGACAGACCAAGTCTTCGACACTCGTCAAACGGCTTGATGATCCATTGGGTCTGTATGGTACCTCTGGTGACTGGCTGGCCGTTTTGGATGCACTGCAATGCGCGAAGGGGCCGGTCAAGAGGCAGGAAATAATCCGTGGCAGCGCCGTCTGCACGTCCACCAGCCTGTAAAGCAATAGCGTAGCCATCGATATTGACGACCGGACTGCCTGAACTTCCACCGCTGGCAGCAGCAGCTGCCTGGATGTAGTTTGTGTTGAAATCACTGTACCCTTCACCGTACTCCGGGGCGTTTCGATCCAGCCGACTGATGACGCCGGACAGAATGCTCAGCTTCTCTCCAGCGTCGTTTCCTACCACCCTGATCTCCACGCCTACTTTGGCCGAGTCAGGCCGTAGCTTCAGCTCAGTCAGGGGCATGTATTTGATTGCGGCCGGGTCGAATTTCAGGATACCAAAGTCGTGGACGGGGTCTCGATATATCGGCTTCACATCACACTGCAAACAAACAAATCAGCATTCCTTTCCAAAAAAAAAAAAAAAATAAAAATAAAAATAAAAAAACGGCACGAAAGACCCTACCTCTTCATGGTTATCGAAGATGCAGTATCCCCAGAAGGGTCCGGCGCAGACCACATGCCTGTTGGTCATGATATACCCGTTCTTCGCATCGACGACAAAGCCGGTCGCCTGGCTGGCCATGGACAGGTCCGTATCAAACGAAGCCGTCTGGCAGAAGTGAATCGAGACCACGCACCGCACGACCTTCTCGATGGTCTCCTGCCACTCTGCCGAGTCTGTCTGCACTTGGCTGACGGGCAGCATGGCTCTCGCCGCGGCCTCGGGGTCTGTCTCTGCCTCGTCGTACGCGTACATGGCCACGTCTCCGGACGGCTGGCGGTCTTCAGAGGGCGTATGGCTTGCGGCAGCAGCAGCAGCAGCAGCAGCAGCAGCAGCGGTATCTGGTCTGAAGTGTTTGGCGGAGGGTAGGGACATGGCGCTGCCCGAGTGCTTTCGTTTGGCGCTGCCGTTCATCTCCATGGCGGCGGTCGTAGATTCAAAACAAGGCCGGCTTCTTTCGTCTTTGCGTCCCCTTTCTGCGTCTCCTTTTCTGTCTGTAACGATCCCCTTCGTGGGCTGTCTTTCTAACGGGGCGGTAGTTTGGTCGGCGGTTCGTTGGTATAGGCAGGTAGTTAGCTATTTTTTTTTTTTTTTTTTTTTTTTTTTTTTTTAACCTGGTCTGTCTTTGTTATAACTAGGTAGTTAGTTAGCTCGACGGCGGCTGAGCACAAACAAGCGCCCTGCGGTTTGCTGCGAGGGCTGAGCGGACGGCGAAAAAGAGTCCGTAGGAATGGACACAGGGCAGAGGCAGAAGCGAGATGCGAGCGAGCAGCCGGTCCTGACGGTGTAGTTGACGAGTTGGCGCTGGCCGGGCAGCGGCTTATCAGGTCCGGCTGGCGATAAAATCCATATTTACCTTTTTGGCTGAGTTCATCCGCGGATGCAGCAAGTCATCTGCGCAGAGTCAGGCGATGCCCCTTTTCTGACCGCTGCAGGCGTTTTATATTAGTGTTTGATACGTTTGCCGTGCTGATTGACAGAGCCGGGGAGTCCATGCCGGTGTTTCTGGCGTCGCTGCGGTTGGAGTCACAGTCAAAATTTGGCAGAGAGGCACAGCTTACTAGGGGAGACAGAGTTCTATAGTACAAGAGGCGGGATTATATATTCCAAGTTCATCTGTTTAATTCTCTTCTCTCTAGATATACATATAACCAACACGTTCCATGCTGAAGTCGAGGAGGGGCGCCATGGACCTTTGCCCTTTGTATATAATACACTGTTGTAGCCGACACTGATATAGATTTCCCCCTAGCATCGTCAGTCAGTCCGTTCTGTTCTGGACGGCTCATGTCATTGCATGGTGGGCACTATGGGAGCTCATTCAGTCCGGCGCAAGTTCCTTGAACAGGAGAGAGTCTCGACAGAGGCTCCCACCAGCGGCCCCGGACATGTCATATAATCGCACATGTGGCGGGGGGGGTTATATATATTCCCAGTGCAGTCTCTGGAGCCTGCTCTGATGCAACACAAGGGTCGCCTTACGAGACATGGGATAGGAGTGAGTGTGAACATTTCATTCTGGACCTAGAAGGGCCGGCGTCTCATCCAGCAGCGGAGCCGGGATAGGAAAAGTCGGGCTGTTGTATCATCTGAATCTGGCCCTGGCGCTGCCGGTAGAGCTGCTGCTGTTGCTGTTGCTGTTGCTGCTGAGGAGTCATTGGACTACCTATGCCAGTTTGCGGCATTGGTGTCGGGACAGGGGCAGTGGTAGTGGTAGTGGCGGCGGCGGCGGCAGCAGCAGTGGTGGTGCCGCCAGGGGTGGTAGTAGCGGTGAAAAGCTCATTGAGAGACGTGTAGAGCTGGTTGAGCGAAGGGAGATGCGGTGGTGGAGTCATGATAGCGGGAGTCTGGGGCCCGGTAGCACCGGTCTTCTTTGCGCGGTCTGCTACCGTTGCGAGGTAGGCGAGGTTTGCCTGGAGCCGGCGCATGCAGTCGACGTATTCCTGAGACGGTTTTCCCGCATGCGCAACCGCCTTTGCGCTATCAGACCCGTTGCTTGACTTTTGGGCGTCCTGGGGTGATGAGGGGGAGCCTGTGGCACTGGGTTGGTTCGAAGCAGGCCCGGCCTTGCCGCTTGCCTGTAGATTGACCACTTCCTGTAATAGAGCCGAGTTGATGTCTAGAAGAATAGTGACACGGGCACGCTCGCGGGCGGCTGCCTGGGGCGAAAGGGTGCTGCTGGGTGTCTGGTAAACGGGCGAGGCCTGAGATGGAGCCTGCATCTGGGCCGGTGCCTGTGATGTGGGACGGTTTGGGGTCGAGTACATGGCCTTGGAGGATGGCATAGCCGTCGTCATGCCGCCCTGGGCTTGAGGGTCAGCAGAGGGCGAGCGGGTGGATATATCATCCATTACAGGCTGTGGATGCGCCGTCTGTGGTATAGAGCTGGGCATGATCGGGTTTGTTGTGAATGGCTGAGTGGTAAAGGGAACTATAACAACGTAGATTAGCCTTTTAGCATAAATAAAAACAAAACAAAAAAACAAAGCAGGCAACCCGGATATAAGGAGAAGTGACAATAGAACAGGGAAGTGCCATCGAGGAGAAACCCTCAAAGGACATTATGAGGCACGTCCTCGATGCTGCACCACACACACACACACACACACACACAAAAGTCTATCCACCCATCCACACCCAGCACCCGCGGGTCGGACAAGAGTACACAACCACGGTGAGGATCTGCTAGGAACAGCAGGGTTGGAGTGGGCCAGGACCACCAACCAAGAGCATGCAGCACAAGACAGACGGGAAATATAATGACCATGAAAAACGGATAGGAGATTCTCTGGGGGGAGGAGTGAAAAGTCGAGCTGTCTACATACCGTGAGACATGGGAGCAGCAGAAGCCATCATGGGAGCTACGCTGCCAGCAACAAGATGCTGGGGCACGATCTGAGGCTGCTGCGGGAGATGGCCCGGCCGCTGCTGCGACTGAAGCTGCGGCTGCGGCTGTTGCTGTTGTTGTTGGTGGTGCTGCTGGTGCTGCTGCTGGAGCTGGGGATGCTGCTGCTGCGGTTGAAAGGATGCAGGCGGCTGGGGATAGGCGCTTGGGTTCTGGTAATACGGCGGTATATGGTGAGCAGCGCCAGGCAGGGGCTGCTGGTGCTGCTGCTGGGCGGCATGGAAGTAGGCGGCCGACGCGTGGGGGCCGACGACGGACGAGGAGACGGGCAGCTGGTGCGCCTGGAGCTGCTGCTGGTGAAGCTGCTGCTGGAGATGCTGTTGCTGCTGTTGCTGGAGATGCTGCTGCTGCTGCAGAGGGTGGTGGTAGGCCATGGGCGGCTGGTTCATGGCTGGCTGTCGATGCTCGCGCTGGCCGGCGAGTCCACGGCAGGGCAGGCAAAAAAGGGCAAGGCTCGAGGGCGACGACGGCGACGACGGCGACGACGACAACGGCAGAGTCGGGTCGGTCTTCGCAGTGCGCGTGGAGGAGAGCGTCGAGTCAGCGCTTCTGCAGGCTGGGGCTTGCTGGACGTGGACGTTGACTGGGCGGGCTGGAGAGTCGAGGTTTGGGCCGCCCCTGGACTGGCCGCTCTCGCGCTCTCGCTGGGCGGTGGACTTTTTCTCTCTCTCTGGGCGGCTGGCGAGTCAGCAGCGGCGCCAGAGCATCGCGGGCGGGCGGCTTCCCTTCTCCTGCGTCCTCTCTTTCTTCGGCTCTGCCTCCTCTGGCTGGTCTTTGGCTTCTCGTCCGCCTTTTCGTCTTCTTCTTCGTCTTCGTCTTCGTCTTCGTCTTGCTGGCGTTTTTCTTCCTCGTCGTCGTCGCGGAAATTCGACTTTTTTTTTTTTCCTCCCAGGCCAAGTCACGTGGGAAATACGAGGCACGTGATGGACTGACTAAGACAAGTTCTAGATGCGGTTAGATAGTCACGTGGGAAGCTACTTATCTAAGCGAGACCGGAAGGGAAGGTAGGTCCAAATAGACCTCGGAGTAAAGTTCGCCCTATTCCCTCTTCGTCCAGCCGCCGCCGTTTTCGGTTTGGCTCGCCTTGGCTCGCCCGCCGGCCCGCAGCCGCCGCTATCAAAGTCTATCGAGATCGCACAAGATGGCCCCTTTTTCTCCTCGTGTCTACGGAGTACGGGGATTAGGCGTCGTCCCCAGGCCATACCAGATTACATGGGCCTTTATAGTGGAATGCTGCAATAAACCATAAAAGAAGAAAGGAGGAAAAGAGGAGAGATCCTCTAGGTCGTTTTGGTGGCTTCCACGGCCATAACTACCTAGTTCTCCGCTACTGGTTATCTCAGCTTCTGTCTCCTTGCCGTTGTTTCGTCCAAGGAACGCTGTTGTGTATCCGGCCGAGTCTACAATCGTGGCAAGGGGTCAACTTGACAAACACCGACCGACACGCAGTTCAGATATCTATCTGTGCTGGATACTTCACTCCAGCTGATGCCAACTCCCATATCGTTCCAATGAAGATAGCTAAGTTGCTCTCTAAGCGAGCACAACGCTTTCTCGGCTTTCGCTCCCAATGGACTAGGGGATCGCCAGGTTTATGGGCAAAAGACTACCAGGACCTGTCAGTGCATCTGGGCTTGGACAATTTGGAAGGATCTCTTGAGGACTTAAAGGAGGTTGAGTCTGAATATGAGAGTCAAGTAGAGTGGCTAAAGAAAAAGCAGACATCTTGCTGAGTCGAGATGGTATGCATAGTTAACCAGTCGTTTGCGCGGCTGGACTAAAACGTGAGCAGGGGTAACTTGCAGAGAGGTTAAAAATATATCTCTTTGTTCTGATGTAATCCCTGCACGAAAGCTGGGGTATGGAGAGGGTGTTTTGATTTCGTGTAATTGGTCGCCCCTTGACCCGGAGTACTGTCTCAATTCATATTTTCATTTTCAGCCAAGCAGGCCAATCTGCAGGTCTTATCTTTCATAATTGGAATGGGCGCTCAAGCGTGGAGTGGTATTGGCACCCATGCTAGACTTTCTTCGTGGGCACATATATAATGCAGTACACTGCGCTTCCCAGGAACAGTTGCCCAATATTTACTGCCGAGTATCTATACTGGTGGCCTAGGGTCTTTCCATTTCGAATCTCAACCAAACCAATTTAACACAGTCAAGAAAGTATGGAGGGAAACAACGGTGTTTACGAGGAGCAAGCAGAGCCGGACCAGGAGAAGAAATCGCCTGTGAATTTGAGTGAGTCTGAAAAGGAGGTCGTCGACCTTCAGCTGAATGGCCTGCCGACAGGACTTGATGCTCAAAGTCTTTGGTCATATACCACGACCTGGGATAAGGCCATCATCGTACTCAGTGTGGCCGCTGCAATCCTCGGCGGTGCCGCGAACCCTTTACTCACTGTATGTCACTGCAACTTTTTAGTACGCATGTTATCAAGTGACAACTTCTAACAAGACTGTAGGTCGTCTATGGATTGGCCGTGGGTTCGTTCGCGGATAGGTCCAACGGCGTGACCTCCATTCCCGAATTATCTGCAGCAGTGGCTAAGGTCTGCCTATATTGGGTTTATCTCGGGATTGCCATGTTCTTCTTCATATATATCACGACCGTTGGATTCTATTACGTCGGTGAGCGGGTTGTAATGCGCCTGCGCTATGACTATCTCTGGACAATCCTTCGACAAAATATAGCATTCTTCGACACTCTCGGTGCTGGCGACGTCACAACACGTATCACGTCGGATATGAACCTAATCCAAGAAGGTATCACCAGAAAAGTGTCCATGGGCCTCATCGCAGTAGCGACGTTCTGCTCAGCTTATACCATTACATACATTCAGTACTGGAAGCTTGGTCTCATCATGACATCGACGGTGGTTGTGATGTTGCTCACTGGAACAGCTGGAGGTATCTTGGCCGTGAGAAATTCCAAGTCAAGTATTACCCTATATAATAGCGGCTCTAATCTGGATGAGGAGAGCATCGGGTCAATAAGGCATGTGACTGCATTCGGTATCCAGAATGCTCTTGCGGATAAGTATCTAGGCTTTTTAAGACAGGGAGAGAGGCCTGGTATCAAAGCAAGACTGGCTATATCTTTCATAATTTCTTTTATGAATGGCCTGCCTTTCCTCTCCTACGGTCTCTGCTTCTGGCAAAGCGGCAGGTATATTATATCAGGGCACATGAGCCCGGGGGCTGCTGTAACTGCTACAATGGCCATTGTTTGTTATTGGAGGCTTCTCAATCGGAAGGGTTGCACCAAGTCTCCAGTCTTTTATGGCTAGCACTGCAAGCGCTAGTATGATCATCCGTTCCATGTAACGCGCATCCCCTGAGGACCCCTTATCGACGGAGGGCGAAAGACCTGAGGGAGTAAAGGGTGAAGTCTCTTTTTCAATGATGTTAGCCTGGTCTACCCGTCAAGACAAGATGTTGCTGTCCTTAAACGTGTCTACCTAAAAATACCTGCAGGAAAAACAACGGCAATTGTGGGACCAACTGGATCCGGAAAGAGTAGTATTGTTGGCCTGGTCGAGCGTTTTTATAGACCAATTGGGGGCAATATCATGCTTGATGGACACGATATTCAAGATCTCAACTTACGGTGGCTGCGCAGCCAACTGGCCTACGTAGGCCAAGAGCCAATCCTATTTAATACCACGATACAGGAGAATATCTGTCATGGATTGGCTTATCTTGACGATGCCGCTCGCTCATCCAGGGATATCAAAGCTGCTGTTATTGAGGCTGCGAAGGATGCAAACGCACACGATTTCATCATCGCACTACCCAAAGGCTACGACACCATGGTTGGCGAAAAGGGTCTGCTGTTATCTGGAGGGCAACGGCAGCGAATTGCTATCGCCCGGGCCTTGATCCGTGATCCGACCATACTCATACTTGACGAAGCTACTTCTGCTCTCGATAGCCGAGCTGAGAAATTGGTGCAAAAGGCATTGACAAAGGCCGCCAAGGGCAGAACTACTATAGTGATTGCCCATCGACTATCCACTATACGTTCGGCAGACAATATCGTTGTCCTGTCTGCAGGCGAGATTGTAGAGCAGGGAGATCACGACAGCCTTGTGGCAAACCAAGGACTGTATGCGAACCTGGTCAACGGACAACAACTGACAGAAGAGAAGACAGACGAGGATGCTTCTTCGTGGTTTGTGGACGAAAAATCCACTACCAAAGAACTGCCGGAGATTGTCATAAAGAAGACCGATTCAAAAAAGCTCAACAATCGACTATCCTTCTGGGATCTTCTTCGTCTGATGGACAAGCTAAATCGGCCCGAGCGTATGCTGATTCTTTTGGGCCTTATCGGCTACATATTCGCAGGACTAGGAACCCCAGTGTGCGTATTTCCCTAATATCTGCGGGTTTCAACCCACCCACTTTGCTAACGTGAAATGGGTAACTTTAGGCAGGCCATCTTCTTTGCGAAGCTCATCGAGGCCGTATCTGTTCCAGCATCTCAATACAATAAGCTTCGTTCCGAAACCAGCTTCTGGGCCCTGATGTATCTGATGCTTGGTATTGTTGCTATCATATCGTGGTTTGGTCAAGGTGCTTGCTTTGCCTTCTCGTCAGAACGCCTCATCCGCAGAGCCAAGGACACAACTTTCCGCTCCATTCTGCGCCAGGAAGTCTCCTTCTTTGACGAGAGGTCAACGGGAGACCTAACGACAATACTATCGCAGGACACCACTCATCTAGGTGGTCTGGATGGAGCTGTTCTAGGCTCCATGATAACTTTCACGGTGACCATTATCGGTGGACCTGCGCTCTCGGTTGCAATTGGCTGGAAGTACGGCGGACTAAATGGACCATCGGGTCAAAATTCGTTTTTACCTTGTAAGAGATAATTCCACATAGCTAATAATAGTAGAGGTATTTTAAATTATCTATTCTTTATAGGTAAATATTTTACACACCTTACCTAAGCACGTTTTTTCTTAGGGATATAATCTTTCCTCTTCTTTAGCCCATAGCCTGACTTCTTCTCTTAAGCCTTCTCCCCCCCTAAGTCTTCTCCCCCTAAGTCTGCTTCCCCCTAAGTCTGCTTCCTCCCTAAGCCTTCCTGCTATAATTATACTCCTCTTAAGTCTACTCTCTTCTAAGTCTGCTCTCTCGGCCTCTTCTCTAGGCCTCTCTTACTAAAGGCTTCTCTTACTAAGACTCTTACTTCTACTAGAGAGAGTATACTTAGAGAGGTAAATTTAAGAGAGAGCTAACTTAGGAAGGGGAAGGGGAAGTAGACTTAGGGGGGGAGAGAAGGCTTAGGGGGAGAAGGCTTAAGAGAAGATGCACGATAGATAGGCAGACTTAGAAGCAGTGGTAGAACAGGATATGAAAGCTGGTTCAATCTGATGGCGTCACATTTTTGTCCAGCGGGCTCCACGTAGTGCGAGTGTAGTTGCATTCCCTAAACCCGTGGTGGGGGGGCCGGAAATCCAACTTCTGCATTATTAGGAACTGTTGGATCAGGCTGGACTGGTTGACCAGGGGTCTTGCGTTCTGCGGTGGGAATAGTTGTGCCATCCATATAAATATGTGGTCCCCAGCTCCTAGGCCACGCTGGTTGCGTCTGTAATCTTTCTACGCATGCAATGACGCTTTATTTATTTTGCATTGCGTGTCTTCGTGAGCATATCGCTCTACAGGCCATGCTCTAGATAACTTGAACTACCTACGGAGTACTTACATGCAACTCCCGAAGCCCGGAAACACAGAGCACTGGCCAGACGGGGGTTGAGCCGGGGAGTTACACCACAGCTACCAAACATTGCCGATGTTGGAACTTGATACCCGCTATGAACGAGCCAGCAGTGACCCAACATCCACATACGCCTAAGTATTTCCCCTGCAGTCGGCATACAGACAGATATCATGAGAACCGATTCTTTGATGCTTTGCATTCCGAGTAACGGTGAGATTTGCTCGCTCTACGGAGCACTTTACCCAATCCTAACAGGGTGCAGGGAGCATGCTTATGGAAGTACTGGCACCGAGGGGGAGTGACTCGGGATCAAGTGTCACTGCTACCTGGGTAACTAACTCCCGAGGTAGCCATAATGACTCGATTATTGCATTTCGCCCAAGACTGTTCCTCGATCGCCGTTGTCTTTCTTTTCTGCGAGAAGACCGGGTAGCCAACGCATATCCTTCGCACCGTGACGATGTGAACGAAGATGCGAAGATGCGAAGATGCGAGGACCAAGCATAGTTAAACTTATACGAGGGTTCGGGACAGGGCCAATCGCCGGATTTTTAACCCTGCCAACCGACGCTGCAAAATCTTCGTCCTCCTGATGGCTGCCGGATGCTGGAAAGAAAGCTCCGTGAAGATTTCCCCCTTGGCTCAGATCCTTGTAGTGAAGGATGCGCATCAAGTCACTTCGTCAGAGGGAGAACGAAGGGCCTGACGCAAGCAACGACCCGAACCACGGTTCCTGGCTGGAGAAGCCTAAAAACGGATACATTCATGTTGTCAAAACGGCTCTCCTTGACGACAAAGCCCTATTTTTTGTCTTCTGGGTTGGGACGATAGCATCGAGCATGACTCGACAAGCTCTAACAAATACTATCAACCCATCCTCTTCATCTCTGGACAATGCATTTGTTGTTTAACTAGCAGTGTGGCGTTTTTTACAGCGCCCTGTCGCGATGCCACACAGCCCATCAGCCCATGCGAGCGCCGACGGGAGCCCAAAGACCCGTAGCCGACCTATCGACTAGGGTGTTGTCCCATCGCTGCCAGTCCAGGGCGCTGGCCTCCTTTTCCGCCCCCGGGGGTGACGTTTTGGCTTGAACTACTTGGTTCCAGGGCTCGCTTGCAACAGAGTTGCATACCAGAGTGGAGGAGGACAAAAGCCTCGATGCTGGCTCCCGGAACCAGCGCCATCCGAGCAACCCAAGCCAAAGCTGACCTCTCATATTGCGAGGCCTCCCCCCTAACATTTTGCCTCGATGTTGCAAGTTCTTGTTTTTCGTGTCAGACGAAACGGAGGAGCGAATGAGCTGGCAGCCATTATTAACTTATTATTATACAAGCTGGTACTTGCGATGGCCCCATCAACCTCCAAGAGGGAAACCAGAGGCCATGGCCGCTTATAATAATGAAAACCAGAGACAAAAGCAAATAGCTAGCTTGTGCTTACAACGATTCGGGGACAAGCACGGCACAGAATTTTGCCGGCTCGGTTTTGATTTAGGTTGTTTCACTGACATGAGCGCGGGGGATGCGCCATCCGATCCTCCTTTTAAATTCGGACTATGGTGTATTATTTACCTATATGCATGCTCAGCGTTAACCCAACTCGTCCAAGTGGCACATCTCCGTTTAGCCATACGACGTAGCTAGCCGGAGGAGCCTCTATATACAGAGTATATATTATTATGCTTCGCCAGACAACTATTATTATATAAAAAGCGTGTGCCTCCTCTCCCCCGATGCCCGCCACTTTCATCAAGCTGCAGTCTGTATCCGTACGACTACGCAATCCCCCCCCTTTTTTTTTGTTGCAAGGGAATCATCAGTTAACCAGCCAACTGGCTAGCAAATTGATTGTTCACCATGTTGGAAGCGCTTATCCAGTCCGGGAGTGCCTACCGGGTCGACCTGGCGCTCTCCTTCGTCGTCCTGCTCGTCGTCTCATACATTGCTCGACTCGTCAGCCATCGCCAGAGATACTCGAAGTTCCCCCTGCACATTGACAAGTCCAACCCGAAGCAGATGCTATTGTCTGGCTTTGCCAAGGTGAGTTGCAGCAAGAATTATACTTTCTCCTTGATATTGTTCGATGCTTTCGTTGTTTTCCGCATTGAACCTTGGGTGGCAAGCCTAGTTTTAACTAGAGCTGACGGCTGATGTACCTCCAAGTATAAAAATGCATTCCACATCAACACTGCCATTGGCAAGGATATCATTCTTTCAGCAGACTATGCCAACGAACTAAAGAGCGACCCTCATCTCGATTTTGCCAAAGCCATTCTTCCGGTAGCCACTCCCCTACTCCCCTGAACTACTTGATTGGCTCTGATTAGTTACCTAACTCATTGTTTAGACTCTCCTTACCCATCTCTCGACATTCCACCACATCGAAGAGGCCGGTAAGAACCAGGTCTTGACCGAGACCATTCGAAGCAAGCTTTCACGATTGCCAGGTATGGATCTACAACACCCAACCCACAGATTGCATCTTGTTTTGCCCTTTACTGACTATATGGTAATACAGTGCATCTCAAGCAAGCTGTGTCCAGAGAGGCAACAGAAACCATTCGTGATAAGTTTACTGACAATGAAGGTACTTGAATACAAGCCAAATACCCCTTTTCTTGGCAGGCTTTTTGACAGAAAGCTAACACTGCTGGTGTTAGAATGGCATGAAATTCCCATCAAAGAAACCATTGTGAAGATTGTGGCTCGTATGTCGTCCAGAGTTTTCCTTGGCGAGGAACTTTGCCGCAATGAAGAATGGCTGAGGATTACGGCTGAGTATACCGTTAATTTGTTCATTGCCGTCAACGAGCTTATGACCTGGCCCACATACGTCCGTCCTATCGTGCAGTGGTTCCTTCCGCCATGCCAACGCCTGCGCCAACAGGTTGCAGATGCTCGACGACTCATCCAGCCAGTTATCGACGCACGACATGCGGAAAACGAGGAGCTTCGACGTCAAGGCAAACCCCTCAAGAAACATGAAGACGCCATTGCATGGCTTGATGAGAAATCTGGTGGCCGGTCATTTGATGCTGCGATCGCACAGCTCAGTCTGTCCTTTGTATCGATCCATACCACCACTGACCTATGCACTCAAGCCCTCTACGACATCTGCGCCAACCCGGAACTCATTCAGCCTCTCAGAGAAGAGATAATCGGCATCCTTGGAAGTCGTGAGTTAGATACTACGGCCCTATATCAGATGAAGCTTTTGGATAGTGTCATCAAGGAGAGTCAAAGACTCAAGCCCGCCGGTCTTCGTAAGTCAATATCCTTTCTACATTTACTTCCCTTGGAATACCCCCATATCCCTAACGCAGCTCCCTCAGTTTCTATGAAGCGATATGTAAAGGAAAATATCACTCTTTCGGATGGCCTAGTTGTCCCCAAGGGAACAAGCATATCTGTATCCAGCCACGTTCATTGGAATGAATCCGTGTACCCGGAACCCAACAAGTTTGATGGATATCGCTTCCTCAAGATGAAAGGGGACCGCGAGAAAGATCGAATGGCCAACCTAGTTGCTACCAGTCCTGAGCATCTTGGATTTGGACACGGCATCCATGCCTGCCCCGGCCGATTCTTCGCCGCAGATGAAATTAAGATCCTCCTCTGCCACATTCTGCTTAAATACGACTTCAGACTGACTGAAAAAAGCAATACCACACCTTACATGATGCCTGGTGGAGCGTATATGGCAAACAGCACGCAGATTGACATCAGGCGAAGAAAAGAGGAAATCACTATATGACCTTGGTGATGGGAGATATTGAAGTGAGTTATTTTTATTTAGTAACCTTATCATTGTTAGCCTCGGACTCGGCACATAAGCGACTGCATTTCTCTATACCCCCCCGCGCTTCGAAGCAATTGGCAGGCCCAAATTGTTTGATGCAGGTTGACTGGTTTAAGCGTAAGCCGCTTGATTAAGCTATACCGGAAAAAACTCAGATACCTTGCTCATGGAATTCAATCAATTTCGAAGTCGAAAACAGAGTCACGGTGGTAGTGAAGTTCACCGATTCATGGACTTTGTGTTTTGCCGCCTTTGTCGTTGAACAGGGCATGGCTATGCTATCTGTTTTGGTTTTATATATGCCGAATCTGATTGAGTATCCATATTCGAATTCTCTTTGGACCATCGAGCAAGGAGACTAGTTCCTGGTGTTTTCTGAAGTATGCAACGACGAAACGCACAAGGATGGTATGGGAGCTGGTGGAAGTGGAGTGGACAGTGTACCTTTGGTGTTCTGCCATTAGCTACCGGTTGTGTCAATACCCAGTAATATAGCACTGCAATGAGAATTATGCCATAATTTCAAGCTTTCGTGATGTTCCAGTGCCACCTTGTGAAACCGAATTCCCAAACTTATTATTGAATTTACTATCCAACCCAGGGTGAGCTGTCTCTTATTGGAGGCAGAAGTATTAACTGTATTTGTATCAAGGTCGAAATCGCTATAATTAGTCCGGCAGAGTAACTATGATTGAGATATTTTCGGCACAAAGGGGGGGGGGGCGAAGTTACTAGTAAGCATGTCTTCGGTTTATAAGATAATTTTTTTTGCGAATTAACATTGGAAGGAGGAGACAGGACTGAAATTTAGTACAATATGATTGACCGTATCATTGCTAAGTCCTTGGGTGCAGTATAGCAGTTAGTAAGTTAGCGATGCACCTTGGGGGCCATAAACTGTAAATATACATTATTTGAGCTGCACCAGATCTCTGCCACCGGACAGAGGGAGTAATCGCCTTGGCTTGGGTCCACTTATGGCTCTGCGACAAAATGAGCCTTTTTTTACTTATTATTACTCCGTATTGTTATATTTTATAGAGTGGATCGAACAGCGCATCTGACGAGTCCCAAGTCCTCGCTGAAAGGGCGAGAAGCCTTCTTCTTTTTAAGCTTAAAAAAAAAAAAGAACAATTGTTTGCCTTCTCTGGTCTTGGCGATCTTATCTGATCTTCATCGGAAAATGGAAGCATCTGGGCGTGGATCCCTTCACTTCCAACTTCCAGCGGCGGGCAAGACTAGAGGAACAGTAGGAAAAAGAAAGCCACGGATGGCGACCCAGCCAGCCCGGTTTCCAACAGCTAAATATGATTATCTTGATTAACTATTGGTTTGATGCATGGATCTCCTTTCCAACCCTCGAAGGCCGAGAGGAAAAATATTCACCGTATCCTTGCCCCGCCGTTCATCCATCTTATCTGATCGGCCAACAGGAGCTTCTATCGTCTTTGAATGACGCGATCGCGGGGTAGCGAGGGACGAAGACCGAATTGAGGATATACACAACCAGAGAAACAATTCACAGAGGCTGAGGAGAGCAGATCTCGCAATCGAAAGAGCGGTATTTTGGGCCGTCCGCGCTTGAGACTCTTGCCGTCTGCAAGGAAATTTGAAGGAGGAAAAGGCTGGCGAACAGTGGCGAAAACGGGTACATGCATACGGAGTATCAAGATCACATTAATCGTCGCTTTTCAACCTATCATACCAAGGCGTTTGTCACCAGCTGCCCTCGGAAGATCTCAGCTGTCAAGCAAGGGCTAAAATAAGGGCTGTTCGATAGGCAAGGCACGCCAGCGGATACGCAACCGTTTAACTGCATTGCATCCCTGGACAGGGGCTGTAACAGGAGTCGAGCAGGGTCTGTAGCCCTGCTGCCTGCCGCCCTCGCCCTCACGCTCCCCCCCCCCCCCCCCCCCCCCCCCCCCCCCCCCACCCCCCCCCCCCCCCCCCCCCACCCCCCCCCCCACCCCCCCCCCCCCCCCCCCCCCCCCCCCCCCCGCCGCTACCGAGACTCCAGCAGTCACCGAGCCAGTGGCTGCCGCAACAACCACCACCGAAGAGCCTGTCAAGGCCGCCGAGGAGGCTCCCGCTGCCGAGGAGGCTGCTAAGGAAGAGCCTGCTGCTAAGGAGGTTGTCCCAGCCACCGACGGCCAGCTTGGATACAAGGCTCCAGGACTCGTCAAGTAAGTAGTACAAGAACAGTTAACACATGGACATACTTTTCGGTAGCAAGCGGGAGGGGTAGAGAGAAAATAAAAAAATAAATAAAAAATAAAACAAGACTAACAACCCTCTCAATAAACAGGAGCTTCCGCTTCGTCAAGAGACACTTCTGGTTCAGCGAGGAGCCCGTTGAGAGCAAGCAGCTCACTTCCTACTTCCAGAATGAAAAGCTTAGCGTGGCTCACCCCAACGCTGCTTGGGCCAGCCAGACCGGCAAGGGTCTTCTCTTCTTTGCCAAGCGCGCTGAGGACAAGGCCAACCCTGCTGGTATCATCAACTTGGTATGTTTGAGTTCTAGATAAAAGTCATGGACAAAAACGGAGAGAGAGAGGAATTGGGCTGACGCATGTTTGTAGAGTGATGTCACCGATATCACCAAGGACGGCAACAACGATTTCGTCTTCAAGCTCCACGGTCAGAAGCACACTTTCCAGGCCGCCGATGCCGACGAGCGTGACAGCTGGATGGCCGCCATCGAGGCCAAGTCTGCCGAAGGAAAGTCCGCCAAGGAGGAGATCGTTGGTGGTGAAGGCTACAAGAGCGAGCTTGAGAAGTTCAGTACGTGATCATTTTGTAACCCCCCAATTTAAAGCTTATTTTATCGTTTTGAGTCCTAACGGCGGTGCAGCCAAGGTCCCTGTCGTTGCCGCTGTTGCCGGCACTGCCAAGAAAGTGACCGACGAAGCCAACAAGGCCGTTGATGCTGTTGTCGAGCCAAAGGAAGAGAAGAAGGATGACAAGAAGAGCCGCTCTCAGTCTCGCAAGCGTGCCAGCATCTTTGGAAACTTCCTCGGAAAGAAGGAGGAGCAAGAGGAGAAGAAGGACGAGCAGAAGGAGGAAGACAAGACTGAGGAAAACAAGGAGGCCAAGAAGGATGATGCTGAAACTACTCCAGCTGCTGTCACCGATGCTCCTGTGGTCACCGAGCCTGCCGCGGTCGAGACCGCTGAGGCCTCTACTCCCGCTGCCGCTGAGGCAGCCGCTGACGGTAAGCTTTAACCAGATTCACAGAAAGATCACATCACATAAGGCCCTCATTTACTAATCATTTGTAATTTTACTAGCTCCCGCTGAAGAGTCGAAGCCTGAGGAGAAGAAGACAGAGACCCCTGTCAAGTCCAAGCGTACCTCCATTTTTGGCAACTTCTTCCAGAAGTTCCCCAAGGAGGACCAGGAAAAGGCCAAGAAGGAGGCCGTTTCTGAGACCCCAGGTGTCTCCAGCACTGCTCCCCAACTCGGCGACCCTGTTGATGCCTCGACCTCCGAGCCAATCAAGCCGGAGACTGTTACTGCTACCACTGATGATGCCGCTGAAAAGGCCGACAAGACCGAGGAGGTCACTACCCCAACCTCAGGCAACAAGTTCCTCTCCTTCATGAAGAAGTCTGACAAGACCGAGAAGATTGAGAAGGCCGAGAAGGCTGCCACTGACGCCGTCGAGAAGAAGGTTGACGAGGCCGTCACCAAGGCTGACGAGACTGCCACTGCTGCAGTTGATGCTGTTGTTCCCGGCCTCAAGGAGAAGCGCCGTACCTCGCTCTTCGGCAACCTCGGTGGCAAGAAGGAGAAGAAGCCTGAAGCCGAGGGTGAAGCCTCTGAGGGCGAGACCAAGAAATCTGGTCCCCTCTCCCAACTCTTCCGCAAGCCCAGCAAAGCTGTCAAGAAGGACAAGGAGCCTGCTGCCAACCCAGCCCCCGAGGCTGAGCCCATTGCAGAGGAACCTGCCACCGAGACTCCAGCTGCTGCCACCACCACCGAGCAGGCTGCCAACGGTGAAGAGCCCAAGGCCACCGAGGCCCCCACTTCCTCTGAGCCCGCTCCTGTTGCTGCCACCCAACCCGTGCCCACTGCCGCATGAAGAGCAGACGCCAGGACGAGCTCCGTTGAAATCGAAAAGTGGTGGGACCAGCGGTATTTGCACTGTCCTGGTTTGTCTACAGCATAACGATATCAACCGAACAAAAGAATAAAATAAAAATTCCCCGAACACAGCACCTTAGTCAATTTAACACTCAACAATGTCCTGTCCCGCCATCAAACCAATCCTTCACTCAGCCCAGCCAACTTCCTAACGAGCATGGCAATGACTTTGAACAAGAACAACAAATTCCAGTCCTCTAAAAAACCTCACTCTAATATATGTCTAGTGTGTTCGTGTGTGCCTGTGTTTCCCCTATCCTTTTCTTGTGTTTCCTATGTCTTGCTCTTCTTGTCTAATTAATTACTGGCTCGATCCATCCAAATTTCCAACTTGCCACTCCCTACTGTTTCGTCACTCCCTCTGTACGCGGTGATGATGCATGGTTGTCTTGTGGGAATTATCAGAATTTTTTAATCAACAATCCAAAAAAAAAAAGGCGAGGTGGACGTGAATGATACCCATACCCGATCCCGATACCCCCGATACCCAAATCATACCGTTTTGTGCTGCTTGCGTTTCCTTCCTGTTAATTAATTACTCGTTTTTAGTCTTGCATAATTCTGCTTCTGTTCAATTTTTCTTTTCCAGATTGTAAACGTCACTCTCCTCTCCCACTCGTATTTCCATATCATGGTCTATGATTTTGCCTTGCGTTTCGTCTCTTGGACTCTAGTTGCAGTATGACTTGTTTACTACTACTTTGATGGTTATGCCTGCCGCTACTCTCTACTCAACTATCCAAATTGATAATGATAACTCCACGAATACTTTGCTCCAAGCTTCCCCGGCTTTTCGCCTTGTAGCCCAACTTATCACCCCCCTGTCTATATGCATGATATTATGATACATCACCTTCACCCACAGGCCATTAACCTGCAGGAGATGTGCAGACCGCATGATTTAAACCGACGAATAGAGGCCTGCATTACACAGGCTCGTATTTCCCCCCCACCATGCATCCATCATGTTGCTGATGGCCTGTCATGCTGCCTGTCAAACAAGGCAAATCAGAGCTTGATTGGCAAGTGCTTCATGATCTTCCATGGGAGAACGCCAGTTTGTTAAAATGGAAACGGGTTATAAGTACATTAACTTACACTTACACCTGTATGTATCAAAAGAGACATATCCATGCACACTGTGAGACGTAGGCTTAAAGTAGTTATACTGTAAAAGGAGTTTGCATATAAGTAACGAAAGTAATCGGTCAGTCAGCTCATCGTCAAACCAACAGTTAATTCGTTCAACCAGCTAAATCCATTCAACGTCAGGCTCGCGGGGGTATGAAAAACGAAAAACGAACCAAAGAAATCAAGTGAAGGGGCTAAATGTTTGGAGGGGGATAGCTGATAATATACTGTATATGCATTGATTGCAACTAGATAAGAAAGGCTCGTCGAATGCACGGATGGATGAAATATCTTCTCGTGTCTGTCTCGGTCTTTGAACAAGTGATCTAACTGATCTATTTGAGGTTGAGTGACTGGAAGAAAAAAATGATATCTAGGAGTTAGGTATGGCCCGAATCTTAAAACCCTTCCTTATCTCATTTATGTGCTTCAAGAGCATGTTGGATAGCTAGGTGCGAGTTAGCATCGATAATTATACAGAGGCAAACGCAGTTAGTTCACTAGGACTCACCATCACAAGAAGTCTTTGCGTCCCCAAATAGCATCTTGGTACCAGGCATATAGAACATGGGGTTAGGCACATCAGCTATTGGATATGTTAGTTTAAACGGGCCTATTTTTGTTGGACAGGATTTCAATAACTTGCCGTATCCGCTTGACATTCCACGCTTCATAACAATGACTTCCTTGCTCTTCCAGGCGTGCAAAACAGGCATTCCAGCAATAGAGGAGTTGGGCTCCAAGGCGATGGGGTTAACCGTGTCATTCGCACCGATGACGAGAGTTACGTCCGTATCGCTAAAGTCGTCGTTGATTTCATCCATTTCAAGGACAACTAATTTCCTTCATTAGCTTCGTGCAATGCAGACACCGATGAAAAGGAAAACCTACTATCATATGGAACAGCAGCTTCAGCAAGCAGGACATTGCACTGCCCGGGCATCCGGCCGGCGACGGGGTGAATAGCGAATCGAACTTTTACACCTTTAGCACGAAGCATACGGGTGATCTCTGAGATCGCATATTGGGCTTTTGCGACTGCCATGCCGTATCCAACGACCTAGGGACATAGGTTAACAATTGATTTAACAGATCAAGATTAGAGTAACGTACTATAATAACGCTTTCGGCATTCGCAAGAGTCTCTGCCGTTTCTTCAATGGAAGTCTTTGTGATCTTTCCTTCAATTTGGTGATCCGATTGTGCTTGGGTCGGTGATGATATTCCGCCGAATAGGACGTTGGTTAGAGAACGATTCATCGCGACACACTTTAGATAGTCAGCCTGGCACTATTTCTAGAACTAGTTCAAAACATAGCTAGCCGTGAACTAACCATGATGTATGACAGAATGGAACCGCTGATGCCGATAAGCGATCCCACTGTCGTAAGAAGTGGATTGTCAAGCATAAACCCTTCGGCAACAAGTGCAAAGCCAGAATAAGCGTTTAAAACCGTTATCACAACAGCTACAGCATTCATTTAGCAGGTCTTCATCAGCATTAAAGGTTCAAGATAACATACGCATGTCAGCACCCCCTATAGCAGCGGTTGTCGTGAACCCCTTTATGAAACTGAGTATGGTACTCGCTGATAAAGCTGCAGCAGCTACTAGGGGAGCGCCCGGAGCCATTGATATAAATCCTCCCATGAGCGCCATGTTGGTACCCAGTAAAGAGGAGTTTACAATATGTCGACCTTTGAATGCAAGTGGTTTAGACGCCATTTTCCCTGACAACTTGAGAAATGCCACGATGGAACCGGTGAAGGTGATCCCGCCTGTTTATTCGTGAGTTTAACATTCCCTGCTTCAATAGAAGATTCGCGAAGGCTTACCTATGACTACGCCGGAGTATGCTGTAACAAGATGTAGGGTTGAAACATGGTCGATATCAGCGAGTACACTTCCGATACTAGTGAGGACGGCAGCGAGCCCAACAACAGAATGCAGTGCCGCTACCATCTGGGGTAGCTCTGTGGGAGTAATACGACGGCCGATTACGGCACCTATGCTATGTTATCATCAATGAATAAAACAGTGGAACATGATAACAGTAGAACTAACCAACCAAGCCTCCGATGCCAGCTAGTCCGACGAATTGGGCAAGGACTTCTGGAGAGAAGCCCACAGCAACCAAAGAGGCGAGAATACCGGAAGCAACGCCCAAGATACCAAGAGAGTTTCCTGCACGAGCAGTAGCCTGAGATGCAAGACCCGATATAGAGCCTACGTTGTCAGCGGTTGCAGGTCACACAAATACCACAGAATAAAATACATACTGATGCATAGAATACTGCTGACGAGGTATCCTGCTTGAACTAGACCCGCCATACCGGTGCTCACAGCTGCAAGGTACCCGCCTCCGAACAGTACGCCAGGAATAGCGTAGAGCCACGGATACTCCGGTGGATCAGTAGGCCCTACATAGTTAGTATTAGTTTGTGGTGCCAAGCAATAAGTTACTTCTGGGTAACTCGAACTTACTCTTGAACATGTCTAGCATGCGTTTAGTTATGACGAAGCCGCCTGATACGTTGACGAAGGCGAGGAGAACAGATAATGCACCTAGGGCCTGGGGTATAGTTTCCGGGAAATATCCTCCGCCCATAACAAATAGACCGCCAATTCCCACCATTCCTATACACAAGTAAGTAGATAGTCGGTATTAGACGATAAAGAGCTACAATACCTGAAATAGCGTTGGTTACACTCATCAAGGGAGAATGCAAGGCAGGGGTGACGCCCCATACAACTCGATACCCAATTAAGCCAGCCAAACCCGCTGTGAAGACGTTACTCATGAACAGTGGACCAGTGAATTTGCCTAAGGCGAGGGCTGTGCCCATTCCGCCAGTAACAGTAGCTACTTCTCTTGAGACCTTTTGGAACGGGGTAAGTTCCATCTTAGCCGCGTCAGCGGAAAGAGCTGCGTCGTCTTTCTTAGGAGTTGTTGGCTGCGGAGGTGGGGCGGGTCTGGGGGCAGGGGGCAAAATAGAACCTGCATGGGTGACAATGGAGCCGCGGACGACTTCATCTTCAAGGTCAACACCGAACTGTTTCTCCACCGGGGCCATTGAAAGCAGGAACTTAGTAATGTTGTTTGAGTACAGTGTAGACGACTGCGTAGGTAGACGGGACGGAAGATCAGTGTATCCTATGATATTAACGCCGTTGGAGCTCACTACCAGCTCCCCAGGTTTAGTCAGGACACAGTTCCCTCCAGCCTCTGCCGCGAGGTCTACCACGACAGAGCCAGGCTTCATGGCCATGATCATTTCTTCGGTGATAAGTTTTGGAGCTGGTTTTCCAGGAATCAAGGCCGTGGTAACGATGATGTCCACCTCACGACTTTGTTGGAGGAAGAGCTTCATTTCAGCTTCGATGAACTCCTTGGACATTTCCTTTGCGTAGCCACCGGCGCCAGAACCATCTTCCTGGATGTCTACCTCGATGAATTCGGCTCCTAGGGACTGGACTTGTTCACGAACGGCGGGGCGGGTATCGAAACCGCGGACTATGGCACCCATGCGACGTGCCTTGAATTTTTTTAGCAAAAACCATGATGCTGTATATAAGGGTGGTCGTGGCTTACTGCTGAGATTGCGCTGAGGCCAGCAACACCAGCACCGATAACGAGTACCTTGCCGGGTGGAATCTACACTGCGTTAATTACGGTGATAATGGGGGTGAACAGCAAAACGGACCTTGCTATTGAATGTTAATATTGTATATGAATGCGGGTAAGCGTAAGAGCATACTCACCCTGCAGCAGTAACCTGACCGGGTAGAAACCTCCCAAAATGGTTAGAGGCTTCTAGTATTGCCTTGTATCCCGCTATGTTTGCCATTGAACTACTGGCCATTAGTTTTCCTTTTTTTTTTTTTTTTTTTTCTCTTTGTGCTGGCGGAGTTCTAGGTAGTTCACCTGAGAGCATCAAAGACCTGAGCACGGGAGATCCTAGGCACCATATCCATGGCGAAGGCGGTGACGCCTCCCTTGGCCAAGGCTTCAACCAGGTCTCTGTTGAGTGCCGGATAGAGGAAAGATATGGCCGTAGCACCATCTTTGAGCAAGCCTACCTCGCCATGATTGAGGCTGGGAGCTCGCACCTTGAGCACGATGTCGCTTCCCCAAACGTCATGGCGATCCACCAAGCTAGCTCCGGCATCTATATATGCCTTATCCGTGAACTGGGATGCTGCACCGGCTCCACGCTCGACCAGCACCTGGTTGAACCCTTTCTTCAGCAAGAGGGCGGCATTGGCCGGAGTGAGAGAGACACGGCGTTCTGACGGGTATGACTCGAGAGGCACGCCGATAGTAAGAGAGGAGTACGGGACCGTTTTGACCTTGCTGTCGCTTTGCTGTTGCTGTTGCTGGTAACACTGGGACGAGCAGGAGAAGAAACGAGCATGCTGCCCGAAGCTGACCAAAGCTCTCCGCAGGGAGGTGAGGTTGTTCATGGTCGCGTGTCTCGCAGTAGGTGGAGAACGGGTATCATTCTACTAGGTACTACCTCCCAGATGGCCGCCAGACCCCGTTGCAACTATCGTTGAGCAGTGTTCGCATCGACTAAGGGCGTGTAGATGCGTTATAGAGGAGTTGCTGTGGATGTCGTGAGGGGTCAACTGGGATAAGCGCGGCCTCTCTCCGCAACGAAGCTCCAGAAAGCGCGCGATCTTATCTTAATCTTATCAACAAAGGCCGCAAAAGACGGAGGATCAGGCTCCGCCTTATGTAATACAAACTCTTAGTCATCAAGGGGTTCGTGAGAAGCCTTGGCCACCCCACAAAGCGAAAGCAGGAAGCATACGGAGTACGGAGTATCGCGCCTCATTCTTTACTCCGTTTACGGAGTACTTCGAAGTAACTGCTGCTGCCGTGGATAGAAGGATACGCCCGATTTGCAAAGGCATCATTCTTCTCCACTACATATGCAGCCATTCCCCGTTCCGACATACTAATATTGAGACCAGATTAATACACAATGTCGATAGGACCGCGGGAACGGCCTGGAAATGAGCGTCGCAAAACGAGACGTTATTTATAACTCGTAAACCGAATCGTAAAGGGAATGCTCATTACTCCGTAAAAGATAACCTTTCTTAACATCCTCTTACGACTGAGCATACGGAGTACGGAGTACGCATTGCGGGATTCGTCTGAGGGATGAGAGATTCCGTCGGACCTGAGATACTGAGGTACTCCGTACCCATATTAGATATATGTTCCTCTTAGTCAGCATGCGGCCCGAGATAACCTTGGGAGGCTTGGCGTCCATCACATGGCCGCATCTCCGCGTTCTTCCGAAAAGGGAAATCGGTATGTCGCTGCGCAGTGACCACGACTGTGGAAGAGAGAAACGCCAGGGCGAGAACGCGACAAGCCCGTATCGCGACCTGAGGCACTGGAAGCAAAACATGGGCGGAGTACGGATATGGAGTAAGCAAAAGATGCTCAGCGCAGAGCGGAGAGACAAAGCGTCTTGTCTCGACTCTGCTGCAGCTGACCATGGAAGAGGGACTCTCGCAGCCGAGTGATCCGGCAAAAGCGGCGAAGGATGGCTGCCTATCTTCGTGTTCCAGCGCTGGTGTGCGCAGGCTGAGGCGGCGTTGAGCCGCATCTCGTTTCTTCTGCAAGGGTTCGCATCCACGCCAGAAGCGAACTATCGGTTTCAGCTGCGCCCACCACCGCCCACGGCCGCCTTTCACTCTCACCCTCCCGCTGCTGCTGGCCTCGTCGACCTCGCCGGCGCCTCTGCTGTCTCCTCCATCTTTCCGCGTCTCGCTGCGACTTTTCCTCGTCCCGCTGCGGTCGTCCTTTCTGCTGACTAAGGCATGGTGGATAAGGTTGCCATTGGCCAATCAGAGTGCAGAAGTGCTGTGACTCATAGCAGCAGCCCCACTTTCTGCCGCTCTCGGTTTAGCGCAGAGTCGGGTCGCTCGATCGGGAAGGCGGTGGGATTTTACTGCCACTCTCGCGCCCTTTTTTTTTTTATATATATACTAAAACTCACTCCGTCGTCGTCTTTGTACTTCGTCTTTTTTTTTTCTCATCCTCATCCTTTTCACGCACACACATCCAGACAGACACAGAGAGAAGAAGATAGACAGCGAGATACCCAGCATCGAGTCCCTAGACAGACAGCAGACGTAACCATACAAGCATTCCCTGACTTCGACTTTCTCTTCACAAGGCTACAAGATGGCCTTCTAGACGCAGGCTCCAGCTCGCTCGGTCTCTCCCACCAAGAGACAACAACCACGTTGGATTCCCACGATTATACCACTTCACCATCAGCTTCTTCACCCCCTTCAGAGCCTCCTTCCGGACCTCTGAACGCATCTTCTGATTTGTCTCGTGCAAACCCCTCGTTCTCTTCCTCCATCACCATTTCCCAGTTCGACTTTACGTCGTTCACCACGGATAACCAACGCCCATCATGGCTTTCCCAACCACAGTCCAGACAGCCTTTGGCTACAAACAATCGTCCACAGCAACCGCAATACAGTTACAACAGTCTCCCTGCCTCTCTGCAGCAAGACTTTCAGCTCTTCCCGACTCCTCAGCCGCTTGCAGCACAGCCCAGCAGCTGGTCAGCTCCCAAGAGCTCTCGTCTGGTTTCGCGCCAGAGTATCCAGAATACCCCTAGATCTGGTTCTGCAGCCTCTGCTTTCCCTACCAGCAGCAGCCGTACCTACATCTCAGCCCCGCAACCGGTTTTCTACTCGCCTAGTGTAAACACTTCTTCATCTCGCCTAGCCAGCCAAAGCTTGCGTCCTCCTGTACCATTGTTCGCGGATTTGGGAAAGAAAACTCAAGTCCATTTGCAAGATCAGATCAAGAACGCCGCAATGGAGGGTACGTCGGTCGCTACTTCTTCGATTTTGACCAAAACTAATCCCTCTCTCGCTCCTACTATAGACTATTTTGACTTGTCCGATACCTACGAAATGCAGGGCAGTGACTCGTTGCCCTTGAACGGCAACCAGCCACTTGCCCTTGCAGACGCTCCTCCCCTGACCGTTTCTCCCCAAGAACTTCTCTTGGACTCCTCGTGCCCTCCTTCCACCTGCATGACCGATCTCAGCACTCCATCCTTCGAGTCCCCTGGAACCTTCAGCCACGACACATCGCCCCTCTTTAGCACTGCGGACGATCTGTCTGCTGACCATGATGGCTGGGAGTCGCTCTTCCCTGGAGACCCGCTGACCACCCTCGACGAAACCCCAAAGCTTTCGGCACCTATTCTGGCCCAGCCACCAGCTCAACGAACTGTCCAGCAAGAAAAGATTACTACCACTACTTCGTCTTCACCTGCTACTAAATCTCGCTCTTTTCCAACACCATCACCTCGCACGAATTCTCGCTCGTCATCCACCCGCCCTTCATCGGTGTCCGGGGTGACTAAGCGCACTCGTGAGAAGCACCCTTTGCCACCGATTGAGGTTGATCCTTCCGATCCTGTCGCAGTCAAGCGAGCTAAGAACACTGAGGCAGCCAGAAAATCTCGCCAGCGGAAAGTGGAACTCCAGGAGTCACTTGAGCGCCGTATTGAAGAGCTTGAAGCCGAACTGGAGCAAGCCAAACAAGAGGCCGAGCACTGGAAGGGTGTTGCTGGGCACACAGGAAACTGATCCTGAGGATGTGACGTTTTCTCGTTCAAGTCAAAGATTTTATCGTCCTCACTCGGTTACCCGATTGGGCCTCCGCATCAATGCCTCCGCGAGAACTATGGCTTTGTATGCGGAGGCCCACGGGTTGACCCAACAATTGCACATGTTGTGTCGTGTTTGTCTATTCTTAACCTGCTTATGATCGGTTACCCGGCGAGTCTCCGAATCCCCTACAGCCTGAAAAGGAACATAAAAAGCCCCATCCCCAAAAAAAAAAAAAAGCATTCATTCTCAGAGACTCGTCGGGTAACCACCCCCCGCCCAGACGGCGTTGGGAGAAAAGTTTCAGTTGCATTTTTTTCCCCCATTCCTCTTGTTCTATGCTCGGCCTTTTATATCCCTATCACTCCTCACTTTCACTGATGTACTCCGTTCTGCTCTCAGCTTACTCTTTCTCTGCCGTCTGATGTCTCCTCTTTTTGCTTCTCAGCCCAGCACGCGTTGGTATGTTTTGCGCTAGGATTGACTCGTGGCTTTTCTCTTTTCTCTTCCAATGGACACCAGCCCCCTAATTCATGGTTCTTTTCCACTCCTACGCTGATGTCTATATGTCTTTTACACGTGTTGTTCAGTTGATGCGTTTATCGACCCTCGCCTTCAAGGCTGGTAGTGGTCTAGATTTATCCTTAAACAATGTGCTTTTTCTGAATAGGATAGCATCCTCAAAAAAAAAAAAAATTCAAACTCAGTTGCCATCCATCCTTGATAGCTCTCAAATAATACACTCTATATGTGTAAGCTTTTTCTGTGAATAGTCCGTTCTCCTTTGCCTGTCTGCAATATTGTAGTTGACCCAATCTTCTGGAGAAGAACCTGTCATGCTCACTCCTTGCTCGGTGAATGTTGATACGCGGTGAAGCCAAACGCACGTCTTCAAGTATGCGTTTCGTCGCTGTGCTTCTCCTCTTACTACGCTCCGCACAATTATAGACGACTTGACGCTCATGCATGTCGTCTGCGTTGCTGTGTTGAAGTATGTAAACTACAGTTCTCCTTATCCTGACACAATCTACCCCGTTCGTCCCTCTGCTGCTTGGTATACGTAGTAAAGGGGCAAGGTTCAGTCGTATTCCAAACTCTAGGGAGACTCCAATTATCTTTCAAATAGACAATCTACGCTATCAACTATGGATAAAGGCGTGGTCTTAGGAGCGTGAATGTGGTTGAACTGGAACATGTTCCTTGACGTGAGTATTTGGTTCGCTGGTCTAAATAGGTTGAAAAACGGTGTGCAGACCTAGATTATGCTTGCTACCATAGTGCATATTCATAAGCGTATTTCAGCAAGTAAGGAACTGGTGGAATCACTGGCAAGAGAGCATTGGCCAAGGATAGATAAAAAACACATCAACAGAAGAGTGCTAGTTAACAGAGTGTTTATGTATGCAGCTCAGACTTGCCTTAATTTCTTCAGCTCTCACTCCGTCTTCTGTCCAACTCAGCACGTCCTGTCTCCGCTCGCACCATGTAGTCTTCGAGCGCATCCAATCAGAAAAACAGCTGCACATCCCCTATCCAAACCCACAAGGTGTCCACGCCCTCACTCTACCGGAATAGGGAGTGTCATGAGCACCAGGCGGTGTTTTAATAGGAAGATATTTTGTTTAGCAGTGAAAATGAATGGAGCGTTTTTAAAGAAGGCCAAACGGTAAAAATGAGTGGAAAGAGCACAATGTTGAGCCAAGGCATGATTAGATGGAGAAGAATTCAGAAGTATCTGTTGTGTCATCATGGCTGCCACGGGATTAACGGGAATAGATATATATTTATGTGCTGGGATCAGGGAATTGGAGGGGGAAATGTGCCGGTCACTCAAGGATCTGTGTGCCTTTGCTTCTTCCGCTCTCCATTTTTGCTGTCCGAGATCCAAACTGTATTGCTCTCTTCTTCTCCATGGCTACATCCTTCATGCCTAGTTTCCATGCAAGTAGACGCAAGGCTTTCTTGCCATCTTCCACATTTGGCTCTAGCTCTGTCTTAGCTTTCTCGCACCCAAATCCGCATTTCTCCCATATAGGCCGAGTAAGTGCCCATGTCAAAAAGTCTTCATCCAAATATGGATATCGTGCTTCTTTGCCCCAATGAGAAATCACGCGATCATCACGGCCTAGGTTCCGCTTACCTAGCCTTCCAACGTCAAGCTGGACTTCGTCTATTAGGCCACGGAACCCATGTCGTGAGAAAGCGATGGCATGACGGCTGTATCCAGCAAACACTTCGTCTGCGCCTAAACCCGATAAAAGGACACGAGCAGGTGTAGTATAGCTGATTCCTGCTTCTCTGTCGTTATACTCGGAGTGGTGCATGCCTTTGCCCCTTGAAGCAAAGTAGAGAGCACAGGCAATGGAGAGGTCCATCTCTGTATTGTGCGGTGCCATTAAATGTTTGACCCATGGTCGATGTTCCATAGTTTCAGTATATGGAACATTAATGCGGACGAACCGCCATTCTCGTCCAGGACAGACCTTTTTTAATTCCTGAAACGAGGATATGCCAGTCCTGCGATCGGGGCAATCATCATACACAGAAGTTGATGAAGTTCCAGATATTGAGCCTTTAGTAGCTGCCGCCACTACCCGCGGATTCTCAAACGCCACGTTGAGAAGGTCTATTGGCGCTCCCATAGGCAATACATCATGTGCAAGTCTTGCAACTAGAGTGCAATCGAGACCACCAGAGAAGAGGATGGCAACTTTGGTTTCCGTTGAGGTTAAAACGCCCGGTATCGTCAACAATCGTAGTCTAAGCGACTCCAGTAGTTTCCCTTGTAGTATTTCTATACACGGGGAATCAATGGCTAGGGGAGACGCGGATCCCCTCTCTGGAAGAGATGTATCCATAGCGGGGATAGTTAGTTTCTAACTGTGTTAGCTGTGAATTGTACATCGCATCTAGTTTAAAAACAAGGGCTGGTTATTAGTATTCTCACAAGACTCGACGTCGGATCAGGGGACCATGGGATAACAAAAGTCTTGACCGGGAATGTAGGTGTTCCAGCATTGGCTTCCGTGTTCTCCTGTTCGAGTGGGCTAGTAAGATCAATGACATGAATTCCAGTAGTATCTACTTCTTCAAAGCAGTCTGATACGTTACTATCCCGAATACTGGATATTCGAAAACTCCCATCACAACTCCACCCATGCAGCAAGGACCGTCGACCAAGGTAATCTCTCCCATAGAATATCCGGCACGAGCAACTGTCATAAAAGACAAACGAGAAGGGGCCTGAGATGTTGTTAACCGCAGTACAGAGTCTCTTTACTGTATCATCAGCTTCTTCACAGTTGTGAGGCTTCACCGCATCCATGAAAGACTGAAAAATAGTGTAGGTGTCATTTCCGTCTAGCGCGCGGTCCGCGAACTTCCATACTTCGCCATTCCAACAAAGGACCGATTGGTTATCATCTACCAACGGCTGCCTCTGAATAGAGTCTCCTCGAAGACCAAGTACAGAGGATGCGAAAGTTAGGTAGCCCGCTGTCTGGTTAACACGAACACATTCGGTCTCGTAGCTGTCTGGACCTCTGTGCTGGATAAGCTCCTCCGTCAATTGGCTCGGATAGCAGTGCTTCTCATTGCTCAGCGAGAAGAAAATGCCACACATCGCGAAATCTTCTCTTCTCACGTCATGTCGAAGGTAAGATTGAGTGTTGTCTGAAGTTGTTGACTACCTAAAACGCTCCTGTGAGGTGATGGGAGGTCGGGCGGGCATATGAGTCTCGGCAAAACAATGATCCGACACTTTTTGGATCGGGCCATGGCCGGGCGGGCTGCATCCACTGAGTTCGACATCCCGACCACCTAGCTTGTACTTGTTTAATTTTACGGAGGTTTGACAACCCATATATAAAGAAGCAAGTGTTTTATGTGTGTTAGAGAAGCAGTGTTTGTGTGCGAGGCGTTATTTCAACCGGAAAACACTCTACGATACGAGTTCTCCCACGATGATCACGGTAGGCTGATTCAACGGCCCCCAGCAACGTTTCGACAGCCCGTATATACACTACTTCGCACAGCTCATGTCGAGCTTATGTCTCCTCCAGAAATCCAGGTCCCCCCCTCAGACGTCGCTGGGGAGGCGTCTGTGCAAGTAGGAGAAAGCGAGGAACCTCGAAATGATACAACTCCAACGAAAGTGAGCAGCGATGCTAAATTGAAGGTTGACGAGACTGTTGCAGGTGTGGCTGATTCCCCTCAGCAGAAGGAGGAAACGGTAGAAGCTTCAAATAGAGATGAGGAACCCTCTTCACCTGTTGAAAATGACGGACAATCCTCGTCACAGCCACAGCAGCAGCTGTCTATTCAGTCTAAGCGCGGGAATCCTGGCCATCTGCTCCATGTGGACGTAGCAGGTAGCCAGCCGCCTCTCCCCCCTAAGAAAGACGAGCCATACATCGATCCCACCCCTAAAACTCCGCAGGTTCCACGACCGCCGGCGGATAAGGACCTACCTGAAGTTCCTCAGGATGACTTACTCGACGACAGTTGTCAACCCAAGGCCGAAAGTGAGGAGAGGAAGAGCGAAGATTCTCAGTCGGAGATACAGACAATTATGGATCAATTTTCGGATGAGACTAGCAGCCTCCGCCAGGAAGAGATCATGTCTCCAAGACTAGAGTTAGCTGACCAGTTTCGGGCCGGCCAGGGACATTTCCCTCCTCGGAATTCAAGTTTAGAACAGCAGCCAGTAAAACAAAACGATGAATCAGCAGATACCCAAGCCGCGTCAAGTTTAACAAGTGCTGGCAGCAGTTCTCAAGCAATGTCTCCTCCCGCTGTACCGCCTAAGTCCCCGTCCCTGACCAGCGCAGGGAAGCTGGTAGCTGTGGAAAAGCCTGACACTCGCCACAACCCATCAACGCCAACGTCAACGGTTCCTCCACCACCAGAACCGGAAGCAGAACAGCCATTTGACTTCCATCGCTTCCTGGAACAACTGCGACATAGGACTGCTGACCCAGTAGCAAAATTTCTACGCTCGTTCCTGAATGAATTTGGAAAGCGTCAGTGGATGGTTCACGAACAAGTGAAGATAATAAGCGATTTCCTAGCATTCATTACTAACAAAATGGCCCAATGTGAGGTATGGAAGGGTGTATCTGACGTTGAGTTTGATAACGCCAAAGAGGGAATGGAGAAGCTTGTTATGAACAGACTTTATACCCAAACGTTTTCCCCAACCATTCCAGCACCAGCAGCCCCCTCGCGAAGTAGAAGCCGAGGGAGGAGAAAGGAAATAGAGAGAATGCATCATCCTGGTAGACGTGGCCAGCACCAGGAAGATGTTGAGCGTGATGAGATCCTGGCTCAGAAAGTTCGGATATACAGTTGGGTTCGGGAAGAACATCTTGATATCCCGCCCGTTGGCCCAAATGGCCGACGTTTCCTGCTTTTGGCTCAACAAGGTATTTTACGCTTGACCAATTGATAGATCCCTCATTCTAACTTCGCTTAGAGCTATTGAAGATAAAGGGCTACCGAGCGCCGCGTGATAAAGTAATATGCATTTTGAATTGCTGCAAAGTTATCTTCGGTATTCATACATCCCACCACCTCCTTGAATATGAGACCATAGCCTAACAAAAACATAAACAGGACTGTTACGCCATGCAAAGAACAGCGATACCTCAGCCGACTCATTCATACCTCTATTGATATATGTGGTCCTCAAGGCGAATCCTGAACATCTAGTGTCCAACGTACAGTATATTCTGCGATTCCGCAACCAAGAAAAGCTAAGCGGCGAGGCGGGATATTATTTGTCTTCTCTTGTATGCTTCATTTACCGCTGTCCCCAGAACTATTCTGTTTACTGACTGGAGGATAGTCTGGAGCCATCCAGTTTATAGAAAGCTTGGATAGGACATCTTTAACTGTCAGCGATGAGGAATTCGAGCGAAATGTAGAAGCAGCCGTTTCTGCCATAGCAGAGCGTAATCCAGACCCCGAGGAACCACCATCCGTACCCGAAAAGCCGCCTGCTAGCAGAGCACGAGAAACAGCATCACAGCCCTCTTTTGAAGGAAACTCAAACTTGCGGCAGAATGAGCACTCGCCCCCCTACTCCCCTGTTTCCGATGATAATACCCCAGTTGCCGGATTGCTACGAACCATCCAGAAGCCACTGACAACAATTGGTCGTATATTCTCTGATGATACAGACCACTCTAGAGAACGATCACCTTTCAATCAACAGAGTTCAGCGACTTCTGAGAATGTGCCATACAATGGGCAGCGCCCTGACAGTGATTCGTGGAGAAACCAGGAGGGATCCAGGGGTCGTGATGGAAAGTCACCATCTCTAGCTACCCACTTTGAAGCCCAGGAGGCCGCGGCCCGTCAAGCAAGCGCCGAGTCCGCGGAGGCTCGTCGTATCCAGCGAGCCGAGCACAATGATGTTGTCGAGTATGTTCCTTTTCGAATCGCAATGTAAACAAAAAAATAAATCAAGGATGTATACTGATTTCATGCATCACAGGACACTCGCTGGTATGTTCCCGAATTTAGATCGAGATTTGATCGACGATGTCGTCACCATGAAAGAAGGACGGTAAGTGCCACCTTTCTCTACAATGCTTTGTTTAGCCCACCGAACTAACCATTCTTCTTGGTCAAGGGTTGGTCTTGCAGTCGATGCCTGTCTTGCACTTAGCGCCGACTCTTGAGGCATCGATGGCATATTGGAGCTGTTGTTTTCTTTATATGTGCAAAATGCTACGAGCATAACCGGGGAGTTATGGCCGGGTAATAAATATCATGGATACCCATTGAATACGTAGTTATAATTTGGTTTACTTCCTCGTACAAGCTTTCATATGCCTGGCGCTGTGTTTCCCTTGTCGTTGGTCATTCGAAAAGGCTGCACGGAAGCCTCGCCATGAGCGCACTGGGTACGGTAGAACAAAATATATTAGCAGGTCCGTGTGAAGAAGTTGAATTTAAGTATCATGACAATTTAAGCTTAAATTTAGAGTGACTTGGGCATCATTTCGTGTACCTTTCCTCCCCTTCCACCTCAGTCACCAGTAAATATAGGCCCATGAGCATGAAAGAAAAATGCCGGTAGGTTGCATTAATAACACTCAGGCACAGTTTCTGCTAAAATTTATTTAAGATAAATGGCAAACTGCAAAGCCCTGTCTTCTCGGCCTTGTACAAGGCCTTCCTTATTAATATTCAGCTGAACCAGTGCCCTTTTTTTTTTTTTTTTTTTTTTTTTTTTTTTTTTTTTTTTTTTTTTTTTTAATTTTTTTTTTTTTTTTTTTTTTTTTTTTTTCCCTTCACCTATTTTTTTTTTTTTTTTTGAAAAACAACCCCTTTGACCTCCTTTCTCTCTTTTATTTTTTTTTTTCCTTTTTTTTCTTTAAAAAAAAAAATATATGTTACTTTTTTTATTTATC
>QQSR01000021.1:0-154810 GCA_003664465.1 Trichophyton mentagrophytes
GGGAGGGGGGGGCGTGTGCGGGCTGGGGTAGCTATCGAGAGCTGTTACCGACATCAAACTTGTCTCTAGCTTCTTCAATCCAGACTTCGAGTTTCATCTCTCCTGCTTCAACGGCTCGTACAGGCACTGTCTTCGCCTGAGAACGGTCAGCTCCATATCTGGTACGCTCAGGTTCCGGCTCAGCAGCTATCCACTGCTGGTCATCCTTGTCCATGCCGGCCGGTGCCTCGGCGTCCGGGCCTAAGACCATATGTAGAGTAGGCAGATACTCCTCATCTGGAGGTAAAGGGGCCAACCTCCCACAGGCCGAAGTTAGCCGATGCAGCACGGCACGAAACTGCGCCTCTAGATCGACTTGCGGTATACTCATGCCTTCTCTCTGCTGCGGTTGCCTGGAGCTCGCAAATGGAGTATGCATGTCTCCTGGGGCAACTTGGGGCATCTGGGAGAGGTCAAAGGTGAACTTCTCCACGGCCTTGTTGGATGAGACGGAGAGTACGACTATTGCCACCGAGGTGACCGTCGACTTGATCAGCTGTGTCTCGACCGCGGCACAGGCATCGTTGACCCAGCTGCAGACCTTGGGATGCCGTGACTGGCGGACTGGCTGGTTGAACTGCCTGACGGACAAGAAGGTGGACTGGGGGTATATGGACCGCAGGTAGAGGATCTGGTGTATGCTGACGGCGAGAAACGAAGAGAAAGCCGAAGCCAGAGCAGCGTAGGTCTCTGGAGGGCGGCTTGACTCTGCCATTGTCCCTGTCTTGCTCTAATGGCCGCCGAGTAATGCTTCTGTCCTTGAGATGTTGTTTCGTTTTGATATCTCGGAGGTTGTGAATTTGTAACATTTGACTTCAGCCTAACAAAATTAGTTACATCCGGGCTGCGCCTCTTAAGAGTTATTGTGCTACCATCGCGATTATTACTTTTAGTTAGATTTTATCGTATAAGAACCAAAGCGGCCGAGTACACGGAGATACATCCCTCGGGGACCATGTAATATGTTCATTCAAGTAATAATGACATCGAAATAATAGTAACTAGAAGGTAACGCTGCTCCGGCCGTTCCCTAACCCCAAGCCATTCCCAATGCAAAAATAAATATAAAGATGATAGATCGTCCGGGACTTTTTATCAAAAGAATAGTCAAACCAACGCCTGGTATCAAACCTACATTTTACTCCTTCTTCGACTCCCACTGCAACGTTGCGTCGGCGGAGTGGAAAGTGGACTTCGATACATGCCCGCTATCGTGCTGCCCAATAGATCGGGTTGCTTCTGCCCCCGCATTCTGGGGGTTTAGTGCTTCAAACTCGATATCGCAGTCGATGGTAGATGTTATTGTTTCGGTCTGGCTGTCGAAAACCTTGGGCTTGCTCTGGTTCTTGTTCTCTTCTGCGGGACGGGGTGCGCTGATTCTCAGCACAAACGAGTTCAAGAACGAGAAGGACGTCGGTCCAGTCTTCTTCGAAGCAAGAGAGCCTAGGAGGGCAGGGCAGTAGCGCACGATAAACGGCTTGAGAGATGCCAGCGAGGCAGCGATCTAGGAAGTTGTTAGCTGGGCCAATAAATATACTTGAACATGAACCCGAACATACCACGCCGAGATACATCTCAATAGTTCCGGAGATCCAGAGGGGATAGCCGGCCCAGGTCTTATCGTACGAGGTGTTTAGCTTGTGGAGGAAGTAAGCTCTGAAGCAACCGGCAATGCAGACCACGAAACCAGCACCGAAGAGGACGCAGAGCATGACCCGCTGTCTGGTAGGTAGTTTGAGGGACATGACGGTAGGAAACGGCAAAAACACCACGCTGACATCGGTGAGGGTGTTCAGTATACCGCCACCCAGGAGATGCGCCGTTTCATTTATGCATTCTTGAGGCTTCGTCGAGAGGGTCCAATAGGCGGAGACGGGCCTGAAAGCACCAGTGGAGTTAGCAGAGCGACATTCCATATCATAGAGGATGGGTAAACACATACCGGCAGGTGAACACAGCTACTATGCAAAAGACTATCAGCTCCAGTGTGACGATGGTTGCGTTCACGATGATAAGGATTCGCATAACGCGCGAGTTGAGGCCTTTTGTGATCTTATGGGTGAAACATAGCAGCGAGAGCTTGGTGAATGAGCAGCTAGTAGCAAACAAGCACTCTATCAACATGGTCAATTTTAACCCGATGACAAGATGCGCAAATGGCACGTCGTAGACATGTCGATTCCAGCCATACTTGATGGAGCCCAGGATCGTAATGGTCCCACATCCAAGAGTCGGAATCACGGCGGCTATTATGAAGACATCATCCCACCCGAAGCTCTTCGATACGTGTATGCGGCTGAATATGCGGATGAAAATAACAAAAAGCATCAACGATGCAAATATCGAGTTGAGAATAATCACAAGAGGCCCACGAACTTCCGAGGGATTCTCGTAATTCGGCCTGGGCCAGGAAAGTATCACTGAAGCTGGAGGGAGCTGCATCGTATGCTGTTAGATGCCGGGGTCTCAATGAGGGTGTCCGCAAGAATGCAGCAAGTCGTCAATGGAACATCGCAAAGCGGGAGAAGAGCAGAATTCATAAAGCCATTATTGTGAGACACATTCAAGTTATGTAGGGGAGGGGGGATAAAAAAATATTGATGGCAGACACTTGGGCCTCTGAGATATCCCTGGTTAAACGGAGGATTCACGGGTGAGATCGGCATAGGACTGACTCGAGGTGCCCTATGCTGATCGGTCGAGAAATTGTTCGAGACATACGGGATGAGGAGGCCATTTTTCGCCATCAAGGGCTTGTTCATTATTGGAGGACGAGGGATCATCCCCTCCATCTCTGATCTTCATCCTCTTCTTCTTAAGACTTCTCAATTCTGGTGTTCATTCTCTGGGCAGACTTGCCATCACCCAAGAGCCTCCGGGGTAGAGTTGGCCGCGGTCGCTAGCCAGTGAATAGTTATGCTGCCATTCCTGGCTGAGATTGACACCCATTAGTTATCCCGAGATCACGGCACCAACCAGGCTGGACAACTCCCCCCGCAATAGGGGCTAGCTTGCAGTGGTGTTTCCCCCGCGCATTCAACTACTTAAGTACGGGGTAACTAGCTGTTCAGCAAGGGTTCGTTAGCTTGGAGTGAATGGCAGGGTTGAAAAAGGCATAGCTAACCTGCCAACTTAACATATCTATCCACAGGGATCGTAGCCCCTTGCCTGCAGACGGCGTGTTGACAGTTCAGAAGCACTGCTAAAGGAGCGATCCGTGATGTTCTCTTTGCGCAGAATCAAGCTAATATCGACATATATTGTTGTAGGGAAGATCATCGAGGCACTCTACTCGTGCATAACTAGTGCGATCTGGTGGCTGGCGGTGGCTTGCTGTAGGTTTTAGACATCACCCGTTTGAAACAAATACGGAGTAAGTTATTGTTCAGGCGCCTCGCTAGGAACAGCAAAGGGCTTTCTGGAATAGTTAAGGGAGCATGGCAGTTAATAGTCCGAAGCCCGTCATCAGCCACCAATGTACTCATGGATACTGCCGTTGTGCTGTATATCTTAACTATTATTAGTCTTGCGACAGGAATAAACAATAGTTGCTATGGCCAAGTCCAAGGCATGAGCCGTTCGAGAATAAGCACTTATCCTTGACTTTATACTCATCAGATTGCGGGATGGAATCACCTTTCTAGCTCATCGTGTTCATGTCCTCCTGATATGCAAGGTTGTTGTTTTGCGGTGGAGCCGGCGCTTAAAAGAAATGGGAGGTTGGAAGCATCAGGTGACCGCAGCAATAAGGTTATTTATTCCGCGCCTGGCATTACCATTCAGCCAATAAAGAATTTGTAAAATAGAGTTAAAAAGTTAAGGTGGCGCTTATTGGTTGGATGGGCGGCACATATTCGGAATCTCCGTTTTCCACCAATGCAAATAGGGTATTTTCCATAAATCCAATAAGGCGGTACCTTTGGCCAATAGCATTTTACGTTCTTCCAACGAATAACGAACCTCGCCATCGCTATCGGCTTCATCTATGAGCAAACAGCCCGTCTACGAGAAAAGTACCTATAAAATACAGAATGGCGAAGATGGTAGGAAGTTAGAAGTGCGCTGTGCCCTGGTAGACATATCTACTGGATATCATGCGGTGTAACTACATGCCTGACCAGGTTTTGGTGCCTGTAGCCATATTGATATCTACAACTGAGCACCAACTTGAAGTAACTAATAAACGGGTATGGTTATGTAGTCCACCGTGTTCTTTCTATGCAAGATATAGAGAAAGTCTGCTATTTGCTCCAGGTGTTGCGATATTGGTAGGCCTCGAGGCCGCATCTGCATGAAATTGAACACCCCAATTAGCAGCCAGAGCAGACCTCCAAGTAACTATAGAGTGACATTTCTATATGTTCACTGCAGTTTCTCTTCTTCTCTCACTATCGAATATCTTCTTTGTTCGCTCATTCATGCATCTACCACTCCTTTCACCTCTGTTGTAGTAACTTCACTAGCTGGTTAGTTAGCTACCCAACTTGCCCCGCCAAAAAGGGAAACTAACTAACTAGTTATTTAAGGTAAATATTTCAACCTCAACGTCGCGAAACCAAACAACATCGCGGCTCGCAACGATCCCAAGGTCAACGCGACCTTTTCCCTCCCTCAGCTTGCTCGCTAACCGGCAGATCGGGATTCATCATGGATCAAGAGCTCATCCAGCTTCTCTCCGATACCCAGAGCGCCGCGGCGGAGACTCGAAAGGCCGCGGAGGTGCGCCTGCAGAGCCTCTACTCGAACGAGAGCTTCCCACTATCCCTCGCCTCGATAGCTTCGCACAGCTCGGTTCCTGTTCCCCTGCGCCAGTCCGCCCTCGTCCTCCTTCGTACGTTCATCAATTCAGCATGGTCCTCGCAGCTCGACGATTTCAAGGGCCAGGTCCTGGTCAGCGACGCGAATAAGGCACATCTCAGGCGTGTTCTGCTTGACCTAGCTACATCTCCGGAGCAGGATGACCGCAAGGTCAAGAACTCAGCCAGCTTGGTCGTCAGCCGTATTGCGAGTGCAGACTTCCCAGAGGACTGGCCCGAGATTCTGCCTACCTTGCTGCAGATCATTCCCAACAGCACAGATGCACAGCTCCACGGTGCCCTGAAGGTCCTGTCTGACCTCGTGGAGACTGGATTCAATGAAGAGCAGTTCTTCAAGGTCGCTAGAGAGCTTGTGTCGACCGTGTTCAGCGTTGCGACTAACACATCGCGCAAACCGGTGTTGCGGGCACTCGCCGTTTCCACTTTTAGAGCCTGTCTTGATACTTTGGAGATGGTCCTTGAGCAGCATAAGAATGAAGTTAAACAGTTTATGGACGAGGCTCTGAACGGATGGCTTCCATTCTTTATTGCTACCATCAAGGAGCCACTCCCTCCTATGCCCTCGGAGGAAGAGGAAGCCACAGATGCCCCCGGCCCACAGCAATGGCGTGGTGTTATTGCCCTGAAATCACAGGTTGTTAAAGTATGTCCCAACAAGAAAAGCAACAATTTTTAAGGAGTCCAGCTAATACTCGAATTCAGACCATTATGAAAGTTCGATCCGTGTTACCATCGCTCCTCACATCTCAAAGCACCACTCTCTTCCATGCCATTTGGACTGAGTTGACCACTATTCAAGACGCATACCAACAGCTCTATATTCAAGATGAGAGGCAGGGTCGCCTTGAAGATGCAGATAATCTCCCATACACACTTGACTTCTTGGTCCTTGAAGAGTTGGACCTTATGCAGGCTTTGCTCCGCGCGCCTCCAGTAAGAATCGAGCTGGAGAACCAACTGAAGCTAGCTGGAGCTACTTCGTCTACAAGCTGGCTTCCTGAGATGATGAAACTGGTTATATCATATGCCCAGATTACTACTGAAGAGGAAGCCCTGTGGGATATCGACGTCAACTTGTACCTTTCTGAGGAGACTTCCGTTACTGCAAACTACACTCCTAGAACTTGTGGTGGTGACCTTGTCATCAGACTAGGAGAGTGGCTCAAGCGTACTGTCGTTGATGGCCTGCTTGCATACACAAATGTTCTCTTCTCTGATCCCAGCACTGGGTATGTACCCCCCCGTCACAGTTGACTCCTCATAACTATCATGGCTTACATTCTTTAGATGGAAATACCGTGAAGCAGCTCTTTTCATTCTCAATCAGTTACTCCGAGATTTGAATGATGTGGACCAAACAATTTCTGCCGACCTTGCAACAAGCTTTAACGAATTTGTCAAGTTCTCTATCCAGCAGGATGAAGTATTCCTCCGATCCAGAGGCTATCTTGTCGCAGGTGCTATTGCTCAGACTGCTGGGGAAGGATTCCATCAGTCTGCAGTGCCTTACCTTGAAGCTGCTATCCAGGCTATCCGAAATGACCCTTCGGAGGTCGTCAAAGTTTCTTGCGTTCGTGTCCTGCAGGACTTCCTGCCGGCTCTCCCTCAAGCTACGGCCGCCCCTTTCCAAGTGCCAGTGCTGTCAATACTTGCAGACTTTATTTCTAGCCATGACCTACGTGATTTCTCTGAAGGAGATGACCTTAAATTCACACTGGCAGACACCTTACGTGATACCATCATGGTGGACGCTAACATCGTCCTGACCTCCACTGCGCTTGATATCCTTTTCAACATTGCTAGTGCTGGTGCAGGGAACTTCCAATTGGCGATGATCGTGACGGAAACCTTTGAGCAGATCGTTGAGCACATCGCTGGTCAGGGAGCAGATGCATACATAAGCCTCTGCGAGAAAGTGCTTCCCCCCTTGACTGGGGCTCTGGATGTCGGGAATCTCACCCAGGAGAACTCGTTAACAAACCTGGCAACCGACCTTTTACGAGCTCTCGCTCAGAATGGCCTAAAGCCACTCCCACAGGGCCTAGTCGCAACCGTATTGCCGAAATTGAACCGGCTATTGCACGGATCTGGAGATAGCGAACTCCTTCCGTCCGCAACATTGGCCGTCATACACATGCTGGAACGTGACCCAGAACAGTTCCTTGCCTGGCAGGACCCGCAGACAGGCAAGGGTGCTGTTGAGACAGTTTTGATCATCATTGACCGCCTTCTTGGTGAAGCCGTGGATGACAATGCTGCATCTGAAGTAGGCGAGCTCGCTGCTGAATTGGTTGAGAAGGCAGGCTCTGAGAAACTGGGTCCATACCTACCTCAGCTGCTACGTGCGGTGGCCCAGCGACTTGCCACTGCTGAGAAGGCACAGTTGATTCAAAGTCTCATCCTTGTCTTTGCTCGTCTATCCCTTGTCAATACCAGCGAAGTAATTGACTTCCTCGCTCAACTCGACATCAATGGCCAATCTGGCCTTCAAGTTGTCTTGGCCAAATGGCTTGAAAATTCAGTCACTTTTGCTGGATATGATGAAATCAGACAGAATATCATTGCACTTTCTAAGCTCTACCAACTTGATGATCCCCGCATCGCCGAAATTCAAGTCAAAGGCGAGCTCATCATCCAGGACACTGGCAGAATTAAGACCCGTTCTCAATCTCGCAAAAACCCAGATCGATACACTGTTATCTCAGCACCTTTGAAAATCATCAAAGTCCTGATCGAAGAACTGTCTTCTGCTTCGGGTGCTCGAGATATTCGAGGAGCCGCAGGCTTGTCAGGAAGCCAGCTGGATGAACTAGAGAGCGACGATGAGAACGACGACTGGGAAGATCTCCCATCTAACAATAACTTCCTGGACTTGGGTCTCGGCATCACGAAGCAAGAGTTGATGGGTTATGCTGCCGAAGACGACGATGGTGCCTTGGCCTCGAGGCAGAGAGATGATGAGACACAGGCGTTCCTGACCCAGTTCTTCGCTGAGACTGCTTCCACCCCCAGATTCCAGCAGATTTTTGCTGCTCTTACTCCAACCGAGCAAGGCAGACTGCAGAGCTTGTCTTCCTGATTCACACGCGCCTTGGTAACCTTTTCCCATGCTAATTTCTACGATTCAATACATGACTTAATGAAAATGTCCCATAAGAAGATTTCAAGACAGCAATGAAACAAAGGATTGCCCGTTTATTCAATTTTTAGACCAATAAACCCTAATAGATAGTCTCGTAGACCATTAAATGGTAGAAAAGAATTAAGAATTAATACACCATGCCCAAAACTACTGCCGTAGATTGCTGGCCATCAAACATCGCACTAGTACAACTTATGCCACTTTGAAACCTCATCATCCTCTCCGTCAGAGCTTCTCACACTTCCCGAGTAACCATGACTTGCGCGTCGTCTCGCTTGCCGACCCTCGGCCATACTATCACTTTCATATACTTTCACAGCCCACTTGCGGAAATGCCTTGATCCCACTCTTCTCTCCACCCGTTTCGCAACCTCGTTAGCTTCAAAGAGGCTAACAAGCTTCCTCTTTTTCTGGTTCAGTCGGCCCCAGACTCCAAGGCATAATTTGTAAATGGAAGAATGATCGCAGGTGTCTTGCTTATTCTCGGAAACAAACGATTCAGGGTCCTTGCTCAAAACGGCTGGAGAGTAATTTGGTTTTCCCCATTGGGATACAGTTGTACGTTCTGGTAACTCTGGAGAGGTTGTAGTGGCGTTTGTAGTCCATCCATCTCTTACGAGATCCATTGGGGTAGTTCCCGTTGAATTCTCTATGGTGAGAAGCTTGGGATTGCATTCCAATATCAGTTTGACGATTGGCGTGAATTTATGCCTCACAGCGATGTGAAGAGGCGTGTTTCCGGATCCATCGAGAAGTTCAAGGTGAGCTTGGCCCGTTGGTTTCGCAAAGTCAAGTAGAAGCTTCGTTATTTGGACGGGTGTGCCGCTAACCCATCTATAGTGGTCACTCAGATAATTAATCCAAGCAGCGAAAGGTGTAAGTGCTCCAGGGCCATCAGCCGAGCGGCAGGTAAGGAGTGAAGGGACAACAGAAGGATCGAGCAAGTCCAGCAGTTCCTTTAAATTTGTGTCCACGGAACTGTATGAACCGTTATGTTTGTTTAAGATATGAAGGATATTATTACCCAGCACATCACGAGCCTCCATGTTGGCGCCAGCCTCAATGAGAGCCTTAGCAAAACGGGGTCTGCGTTTGGAAAAGGCAAGTAGTAAAGGTGTATATCCTTTAGAGGATTTCCTTTCGAGACAGCCTGGGACGTTTTCTATGATATATTTAACCAGTTTCAGGCTCTCATCCGTTTCTCTCCCCATAATGGCACAATGCAGGAGCAAGTCATCTGAAACAAAGAAAGCAATGAGTCAGTCCTGAATATAATTGATACAGTGCTGATAGAAGAGGAAGAACTTACTTCTTGAGCTAAGCCATTTTTCAATGAATTTTTCTACTCCGCCGGGCAGCTGTGATAGCTTTCTCAGTCGTTTATCCTGCCTGTTGGAGTTTGCAAACTCCATATAGTGCCTCTTGGGGGCAGTGCCGAGGAACCATTCGACATTGACCAGGCTGCCAGCCAGAGCAGCACGGAGAAGTGGTATGTCCGATTCGCTGCTTATGCATGAAGGGGCATCTTGGCCTGCAGCTGCAGCCCAGTCCTCGCGCTTCTTCCCGTGAATTGACAGACCTTGGTAATACTTTGGTTTTTGCTTGATAGTGATTCCACCCTCTTCCACGAACTTGTCCAGTGGTAGGTGAGCTCCAGTCCGGCTAATGATCATGGCAATGCAACGTGGCTGTCCGTCTCTTAGGGCGTCGTTGAAATTTGTGCTGGAGAGCAATTCATAAGGACCATCACAGGCACCACTAACGATTTCAGATTGCCCAAGGTCCAACAGGAACCGCAGCAATTCAATATTGTCCTGCTCAACGGCAAAGTTGAAAAGGTTTATATGGTTCAAAGGAGGTTCACTGGCAGTGGGATCTGCAATAAGACTAGCTCGGCAACTCCGTCGAAGGACATTGAGTGGTGAAACGTCGCTTTCTGCCTGTGTTGTAACTTCACCAATGTTGTCAATGGTAAGTTCATCACAAACACCCTCACCTGTGATCTGGAGCCCATCTTCTTCCTGTGACTCTCCTGCATCAGATTCATCTTCATCGTCAGATTGCATATGATAGGTTTGTCGAGTAACAGTCTTTGGCTTGTACTGCGCTCGAACTATTTGAAGAATGGCCTTTGCAGCATCAAAATGTCCCCTGAGGACAGCTATCGAGAATGGAGAAGCTCCCATGCGTTCATTCACAGACATTATGAGAGGAGACATTTGCTTATCGGGACCCCACATGCTGAGCGTTAGGGACTTGATAGTCTCTATATCACCAGACCATGCAGCTTCAAATCTATGAGGGTAATGGTTAGTGTTGTGTGTAAATGCGAAAAGAAAACAGCCCCCTAGCCCTGAATCATAACTTACAATTTTATGTAACCTTCCTTCCTCCCACCGGAAAGATCGGCCACATTGAAATTGAAGCCGATCTTGACTTCTCCACGCTTCTGAGGTTTATTTACCCTAGGCTGCGTGTTGTTGGTGCAAATAGCATCTGGATATATCTCCTTGAATGTTTTCGCTCCCTTAGTGACCAAAGCCGAGTGAAGTGCTTGATAATCATGTAGGAGGGCGGTAACCGCACTCTTCTTTTCTTCCAAGCCTTTGCGGTTCTCGGCCTCTTTAATTGCCTTCTCATATTCTTCCTGTAGCCTCTTGAAAGAAGCCTTTTCCCTCTCAAGACGATCTCTAGCAAAACAAAGCTGGTAGCTACCTTCAGGGTATTCTGCTAGATATACCTCGTCACTCTGCAACGGAGTTGGTGGTATATTCTTGCAAGTCTCTTTATAGTCCTGTAGGAGGCAAATTTTTGCATCAACAAGATCTAATAATGACTCACCTGGGTTGCTGGCATGCTTCTCCGAAAGTATAGTATATCCCAGGATGGATAATGTGTTTGGATCCACTCCATTTTGAAGCAATTTTAGGGCAACCAGGGGTTGATCCGTCAAGATAGCAGCTACAACTGGCTGCACAATGTGTTGTTGGAAACGTTTGAGGTTGGCATCGGCATCCCAAGACTTCAGCCACTCACACTGGCGAGTAGCAACCTGTATATACTTGCTAAAGTTGATATCTGGAGGTGCGCCAAGGCTAAGGAGTTTCTCGACAATATCAGGGTCCCTCGAGTCCACAGCAACAGTCAAAACAGATTCAGCATATCCACTATAATAGACACCTTCAACGGCTAAATGATCTATTGCCCTTTTGACAGCTGACGGGTCATGCTTTGTAAGGATATCAAAAAGTGCTGGACGGTGGTGGGCAGCAAAGTAGTGTAAAGGAGTTCTCCCCGATAAATCGGCTTGTGCTGGAGTGGCACCAAGCTTCAGGAGAGTCTCAATCATGACAAGAGTCTGATCTTGGGGCAGTTTCAGGGGCAGAGTCAAGGGAAGAATCGCTCCTGGGTCCGGACGCAGACAGTTGATCTTAGGAAGCTTTATCGGAAGAAGAACATCTGCTCCGAAGGAGGAAACAAGTTCTTTAACAACCTCTACATGGCCATGGACTATGGCAAGATGTAAGGGAGTTGCATGACAGTCCCAAGCGACGGTGTTGATATCTATGATATCCGGCTCAGATTCGTCAATGTCGTCGGGAATGGTTTCCTCGTTGCCCATTTTAACATCTTCCTTTTTTACGTCAACAAAGGAACCTGTTATCAAGGACATTTTATCCTCGTCAGAGTCATCAGGGTTTTCATTAACGACCACCATGTTATCAGGGTCAGTCATGTCAACATCCTCAGCTTCGGTTTGAGGATTTTTCTTTGTCGCACGTTGCTGGTCTTTCTTCTCTTCTTCTGCTTCTTCATTCTCCTCGCTTTTGTGGAGTAGAATGCGAATAATGTCGACACTACCGCGTTCCGCTGCGAGATGTAAAGCCATGCGCCCGTCTGCAAGACGTGCGATTAACCGTGCTCCATGGTCAACAATGCACTGTACGATCTCCGGAGTAGAAACCATGGTCGCTAAATGCAGAGGAGATCTTCCAGTGTGATCACGACGGTTTGGGTCGGCATCATCCCTTGAAAGCCATTCACGTACAGTTTCAATGTCGTTGTCGGCAATAGCCTGGAATAGTCGAGCAGTATTGCCAATATAAGCCATTTCTGATCCTCATGGTTAGCAGCAATAAGTGTGATAGAGATGTGTAAGGTGGTGCGTACCAGTCCAGTCTGTTTCAGTAATCGGGTTGAAACTTCCGATTGCTTGTCGGCCTGGGTCATCTTTGATAAATGTGACTTTGCCCGAGATGTAGATCTTACTCTCCTTTTCCCATACCTCTTCCTCTTCAGGGGTCGAGGGTTTAGGGCATGAGCCACAGCAGTCATGAATGATATCCTCGACATCACCAAAGAACACTGGATGGCGATGAAGTGCAACCTCTCGCTCTTGGTTATTCCATTCAGCGTTTAAAAGCAGATCATGGGTATATAGAAGTTTTTCAATCTTCCTTGCATGGAACTTTTCACCATATGGGATTGTCTACACTAAAGTCAGCATTGTAAATATTGTTTAGGAAAAGCAGAAGGACTTACGATTGTATGATAATCGGAGATATCCTCTTCGTCCACCCATTCTGCAACTTCATCCTCCCAGTCATTTTTGATGTTACCCCTTAACTTTCGTATATTCCGGTAGGGGCTAGTGTGTGAAGGAGGGCGGCCTCGCTCCGCACGTCTCTTTTGCGTATACTCATCTCGATCTCTCGACGTTGGCAACTGTTCCAAAACAAGGAGCCGGGCCAGACCAGTTGTTCTCATAAAACTCCGTTCAAAATTGTCTGTCATTCAAAGTCAGTGTAGGTAAGGATACCAATGGTAATATGGTACTCACAGGATCAATGCGGGATCTATCAAGCTCGGGCCAAAACACTTCAAATCCACGATGCGAGTACTTCGACAGACGGTTTTCATAAGATGGTGAACGCCTCGTTAGGTCAATCTGGTTCGTCTGTGTCATAAACGCAGCAATTGCGCGAGGGGCCGCGTAGACGTTCTTGCCATCGTATGCCACGCAAGAGCAGTCAACATCGAAACCAGTGATGATCTCTGCAAGGGACTTGTATATGCGTAAAACCACTTGGACATGGCGGGTAGGATACTGGGAGACGATGGTAATGGTATTTTTCGTCCTGATGGAAGTCGTCTCGTATAGGATGGAGTCCTTGATCTTCTGCTCAATCTGCTTGATCTTCTCAATTGTCTGCTCCTCGTTTAGCCCGTAAATGAACAGGTCCACATCAGATGCAGGAGCGAACTTTTCGTGATAGAAATGGCGAAGCTGCCGTTTGGATTCCTTGTATTTGTCTGGCACCGGGAGCAGCGCTGTCACTACGGAACTTCCCGCAGCAATGACATTGCTCCAGTCAAGATCACTCAGAGAACTCTCGGAGAAGAGGTTGAAGTTGGTCTGGAATTCTTTGAACGATGTGACGACTGCCGGGGAACCATCGGATCTCCTATCCTCATCTTTCAGGGGTAGAAGATACTTGTCGGTGAGTTCCTGCGGCTCGGAGTCCAGGTCCCGGGCCTGAATACGGAGATCGGCAACGCCATCAGCTCCATACAATGGCACAACGTTGATATGATTGTTGGTCAAGATGCAATGGGAAGGCTCCTGAGCAAAAATCTGACGTAGAGCTGAGTCGTACTCATTGTACGGCTTGAGCAGCTCATTGATGGGGGTATTGGAGTTCGCTTTGATGTAACTGAGAAAGTCGGAATGTTTTGCGGGAAGCTGGGGGAGAGAAGACATATCCAATACTTTGTTTAGGGGTAGTTAATAGTCAATGTGGAATAAGGTAGGAAACCGAGAAAGCTCTCAGGGGAACAATTGTCAGGGAATTGACAGCCAGATGGAATGAATTGTCTGATAGAAGCCATCAGGACAGAGGCCTCGACTGACCTTTATATAGATATATGTACCTCCGCTGCCAACGATGATGATCCCTTCTGTCTCTGCGAAGCCAATCAAGTATCCAAGCCTTAGTTCAAGGCAGCAACGGGCCTAAAACACGTGATGAGGCTTTATCCATGGTGAATTTGCGACTGGAGCCTTGGGCTAACGCATAAGAAGGCAGCAGGGGGGCCAGCGAAGGATGGAGGACAGCATGGCAGCCTGGAGCGGCCAAGTTTGGGGCTGTTGTTCGTGGTGTTGATAGGGCGTGGAGATGCGACTTGAGCCTCAGCTCGCTTAACCTTCCCGCCCAGCCGAGTTTATGCTCGAAGGATGGGAGACTTGTCGAGGATTTGGTCCGGCGGCTATCGAGGGGGAAAGCTCCGAAATTCCGTGATTCCAATTCAAAATAAGGGGGTTGTGCGTATGATATCACTGAATATTATATATATATATATATACAACTAGTCGCCTCCAACAAGAGACTGATGCCTGGACGCTGATCCCAACAACCAACTTGCTTGCTGAAAGAATCTAAACCAAATATACTCCGGAAACCAAGATAAAAAAAGTAGGAAAAACCTGAACAGGGGAAGCATAATTCAATTATCAATTTCCGATTGTAGGGGATTTTTGGCTGGTGGTGCCAGCATCTTCTCCGGGGTGGCCGTTCGGAGCTGTTGCCGCCGATGTTTCCATGAGCTTGTCGATAACTTGCTGGACTGTATTCACTGCTGGACCCATGCCGGCCTCATCCCATTGTCGAAGAGTAAATGTATCGCGGACTTTGGATTTGATGATCTCCCAGGAGGTTCTGACCTTGGCTTTGGACTCCTCGTCCATTCCCGTAAGCTCGACCTCAAGGCCTTCATACTTTATGTCTTTTCGGTCCTCCATCTCCTGGTCGGTCGTTTTAGAGTCCTTTTTTGCCCGCTCGGTAAGTTCTCGAAGCTCGGCTTCTGTCTCCTTCAATCGACGCTCAAGTTCGGCATTCTGGCGTAGCGCATTTTCAGCTCGTTTGGTTTCTGAGAGACAGGCCTTCGCCCGTTGATGTATTTTGGTAAAATCTTCCGCGGTGACTAAGTCAAGCAGCTTAGCTAGTCCATCGTCTTCAGCCATGGCGTCGTCTTCGTAGCCTAGACGGACAGGTCTACGGCGAGTCCTGGCAGGGAGGGTTCGCCGTCTCTTCGAGCTTGGTTCGTCCCCTGGCTTATCTGCATAATCGCGTCGCTGACGAAGTGAACGGCCGCCTTCATACGAGACGTGGCTCGCCGAGTCATCTTCGCTCTCGGTGAATGGGGAGAGGGTCTCGCGATCTTGGAAGGAGGATGCCTTTGCGCATTCAACAATTGTCAGCCGCCGAATTTCAACCGACTCTCAGAGATTCACAGATGACACTAACCGCACCAGCTGCAGCCTCTCTAGTAGATGCCTTTTTCTGTTCAATCCTCGCTCTCAGGACCTATTTTTTATTTTTGGCAACGTTAGACCAACACGTTTTTGATCAGAGCGATCAAGACGGAAAGAAAGCCCTCATAAAGGGTAGAACAAGCGGGAAAACCCGGGCACTAACGGTCGAATGCCTCCAAAGTAGAGCTGCTGTGGTGCGATGGGGGAAGAATTTCTACAGAACCGGGAAGAAAAGGCCATATTAGTTAGTATTAACTGGACGATAACACCCGGACAGCTAACCTTGCGCAGCTGGGTAGGGGATATGAACCCTTTGAAATTCTTCCCACGACATGTCTGGGTTCTCAATCCTGAGATTTACAAATCTCGCATCCTCCTGCTCACCCCATCGTTCGCCGCGCTGCTTCTTCCCGCTGCCGCTCGCGGTTGCAGGCTGCTGTGGCGCCGGAGAGTCCATCGTCCCTTGTCTCTGTACTCCGTACGTCGGTACTAGGTCTTTTCAATCCGCAGGGCAGCAGCCGCGCAAAGAGACGTCGAGGGAGCTCGGGATGTGCCAAGGGCGCGCTGTCTGGTACGCAAGGACACGAGCCGAGAGAGCACTCGAGCCGGCGATGTGACTGTGACCGCGTTGTTGTTTAGTTTAATAATAATAATGCAGCTTGTCGTTGCTTTCTTTTCTTTGCGATGTTTTTTTTTTTTTTTTCCTTTTTTCTTTTTTGTTTTTTGGTCGGTCACATGATCAACACTTTTCCATCACAGGGGGCCGAAGAATGAACAGATTTCAAATTTTAAAAAGGGGGAGGGAGGCTATATTATGGACGAGAGTCGCGAGTGTGTACGTATTTATGTTCAGTTCTATAGCTAGACAGACGTAGAAGCGATAAAGCAGGGAGTTTTGATACAGTCTGGGCAAATTTTTGAGACGTAGAGTCGCAAAAACGCCGAATTTGATTCAAGATTTGGTCAACCGAATGGCGATTTGACCGGGAAATTTGGTCGATTAATATAAAACGCTCCGCACGAGGAAATGTGAAGAAAAAACTAGTTACATACATATTATGGTATCAATATAGATTAAGAATGCGTAGAAGATGCAGGCTTGCCGGTCGCTGATTTCTCGATGAGCCGGTCGATGGAGGTCTCCAGCGAGGACGTTTTGGGCCCCATTCCGCCTCTGTCCCATTGCTCGACAAACATGACGTCGCGGATGGCTTCTCGGACTTCCTCCCAGGCGGCCCTGACCTCTCTGGCGGTCTCTTCGACGTCTCGTAGCTTCTTCTCGGTCTGCAGTCTCTCTGCATGGGACGACCCCGACCCGCCATTGACGCTAGCAAATGCTCCGCCACCCCGAGGTTTTCGGGGCTGTCTATTACTACTCGACTTGTCGCCGTTTCTGTGGCCCGAGTCGGAAAAGTCGCTATCGCTGTCCTCAGACCTCGGCCTGCTGTGATTCCTTAGTGGCAGAGACGCCTGGTTCTGGTCTCGTAGTCTTATTTCACTGGCTGAGTGTCTCTCAAAATAGTCTAATCTGTGGCCGCTGGGGCTGCCCGCTTCAAAGGAAATGTGCGTAGCAGCATCATCGTCGCTATAGATGGAATTCCCGCTGGGAGTAGGAGTATAATCCCTTGGAGGAAATACCGTCTAAATGTTTTGGACATGACAAATTTTTTTTTTAACATCTTTGTGCTCAACCAGAAAGAAAATTGGAGGCAGTGAAAAATGGTGATAAAAACTAACCTCGGGCAGCGTAAAGCCGGCTTTCAACAGATGCTGCATCCATCAAAATTAGCCATTGGTCATCGGCCAAAATGATGAAAAAGACCGACACTTACATTGTATTTTGATGATATGACTCCCGGGCTGGGTGTGTAATGACTGTAGAATCGCTAAATTTGATACCAAAATCATCAGTTTCAAATCAATTGATGAACGAAGGCCCGATTCATGAAGACTGGCACACTGGGGGATATTAACCCGATGAAACTCCTTCCACGTCATAGTAGGGTATTGAGTCCTGAGCCGGAAGAGCCTCTCTTCCTCGTTCTTCCATCTCGAATACTTGCCCCTCTTCCCTCGCTTGCGGACGCCAGAGGCCGCCGGGGACGCAGAGCCTTGGTCGGCGCTCATGTTTGGTAGAGACGGCGATGCGGCAGCCGAGCTGGGAGGTGGCATGACAATTGACCTGGCCGACTCTCGAGCGCTGAAAGAAGCGGCAGGTTAAGAGACCAACATGAGACGAAACGCAAGGGGGTGCGAGTTGGTTAATTTGGTCCTCCGCTGTTATAATAGTTAAGGATGGCTCCGGTGAACAGGCTTTGTTTCAAAACGGGCTAACCAACTTCTCTGGTTGACTAGTGAATTTATCTCTGCCGACGCGTTAAATTATTAAATAACCGCCAATTCAACCCTCGGTTCGCCTGGGAGTGTAATACAGCGCTATCTTGATGCTTATCGCCCTTCGCAGGATTCCTGGCTCGCCCGGGTTCGCATGCATATAGCACCAACGTTGAATAATCAAATTGGTTGGCCATTTGGTTAGTTTGTTACGCGAGCCAATCAGTGGGTTCGGCGGCGATGCTCCTTTTTTTCTCCCCAGGGGGACGATCGATGGAGATTTGAGAAGCGCCCAGAGATGCCAATTGCTGTTCAATTACGGCTTGCAACTTTTGGTAGATACATGCATTCTGCGGCCTAAAGGTGGCACAAGGCCTTATTGTGACGTCGGGTGACTATACGCAGACAAAACGACAGCTAACTAACTACTTTGACGGCTTGAATGATGGATGAAATGTCGACTTTTGTTCGTCTTCCGTGGCCTTTTGCCGCTACCATGGATGTCTCACTTGTTTATAGCTAGTTGGTGGATAAGTTATAGGAGTGTTCGCTAGTTATATTTGTCGGATGATGGTTATAACAGCCGTTATTATACGCAATTTATCCACATCGTACCATTATTCACGAGGTCTCTACATTAGAATCGCCACGAAGCTCCTCTTGCATGATAAAAAGTCGGTAGATTCGACTTTTCAGGAGATTTCGGACGGTCTGGTAACTAAGTAGTCTGGACTGGAGGAAATAAAGTATAAAGACAGTAGTTGATCAAGCTACCTAGGTATACCGCGAGTGTAATTAAAGAAAGACAAGAGAAAAGAAAACAAGTGTAAAGTCAGTAGCCAATGTGGAGCGAATAACTATTGGCCTCCCATAATTCCTTCTATTTCCCAGATATTGTAACAGCTGGCCGTTCGGGGCCCGTTTGTGATACGGTGTATCATTTGCTATTTCGTGTATCGAGAATATCAGGCGTGGAGATATGAGTTGTCAATATTTACTCCTTGCCGCAGATGCAGGTGCTTTGTGATGTTAGCATATATTAGCATATACTTTGTGAATATAAAAGAAAGAGTATCACTCACAGGCGAAGGGTGCCACCACAGTAGCCAAACTTGCGACCAATTGACTGGCACTATATACATCTGTCAGTCCCAAGACCTACAAGGCCAAAGAGCAAAGAGATTAACTTACGTGAGAGTGGCACTCTCTCTCGTTCAAGGGGCAGCCGAATCCGCGCTTCTCAAGGTTCTCGGCGGGGGCGGCAGCAACCTCCTCGGCAGCGACAGCGGGGGCATTGTCAACGGATGGAGCAGCGATGGCAGCGCTTCCCATGAGGGAGACAATGAGGACGGTGGCGAGCTTGGTGAACTGCATTTTGATTGTTTGTTGGGGGATTTGAAGCTGAAAAGGCTTTGAAAGGAAGAGTTGTAGTGAAGAGTTGGGCTGGATGATTGAGATTCTTGCTGTTGAGATGAAAGTCATCGAAGGCGGGAGGGAAGGGGGGTATTTATGTCCTTCGAGAACGCCCTTTCAGCTTGGTATCTTTTCTCTGTCTTCGGGTATTCAGAATCACTGCCTGGATAGGACAAGACTTGCTCCAATGACTTCGTTGGCCTAAAACGAAGCTGAGCATACCCTTTCAGGCAAATTATCTGACATCTGTTTTTGTTTTTCTTGCTCATCATTCCTCCGCCGGTCAAAGTGACAAGAATATGCATGACGGGAGAGTGCAAATGATGTCAAAGGCGGAGAAAACGAGAGCATTCTGTCTTCAGAAGGCTACGAACCGTGGAAAGCTCTGTGGCCAGACAATCAAGCAATCTGCTGACATCTTGGCGTTGCGAGCATATGTACTGCATTTCGCATTATTTCATACTCTTGGTATCCAGAAAAATGAAACCTCTATCTCGTATACTGGTTGCAGAGCATAAGGCGTGCTGTTCAGCTCTTGGAATTCTCGTAGAGAAATCTCCGATGCGCGATATTCAGTGCTAAAGAAGGTGGATTACGGAGAACTCGCACCAGAACTAAAATGATCGACATTAGACCCCGAGTATCGTATGGAGCAAGCTGTTCCCCATGCCAGGATTGATCTGCAGCCTTGCCAAATGCAAGCTGGCGAAGTCACCAAGAAGGGTCCGAGATCTTGGATGCATTGCCTCTCACTTCTTGCCTGCTCGCTTTTGACGCCATGGTATTGGCTGGGTATCGCGTGAGTGGTATCAGGCCGAGATATGCTGACATTGTGCACAACTTGGTCATGTACTCCGTAGATCAGACGCCCTTTGCTCGTCTCCAAGATACATCTTGAAGCCTGCAGGCTGTCTGACCGTGGGTCGATGTCGTTGATTTGGCCAGGTTTGGCCAGGTTCACGTGCATAAAAAGGAAGTAGTCAGCAAATAAGCAATTTGGCCAATGAAAATAGCCCATTAATTGGATGTTGAATTTCTGGCCAATCAGCGCCCGACTCAGCCACTCTAAACGCCCTAGCGCCGTTTGTGGTGGCGTTCGGAGGGCGGGAGAAAAAGGTACAAGCAACAGCTTCAGCCTGCATCCACAAGGCACATACGGAGTAACTCGAGGATACACACGCCCTACAGCGAACGGGACATTTGGATAGCTTCAAAAGCTGCAGCTGGCAACGATCTTCTTTACTTATCCGCTTTAGTTCTTTTCGGCTTCCGATACTATCTTCCATTGGCGGGTAAACAGCTGTGTTCAAAGCTGATCTGACGATGGGCTTCAACCCCACTACCACTATTTTGCTGATTGCTCTCTTACTCGTCGTCTTGCCAGCGAGGGTAGAAGCATTTGGAGCTGGAAGTAAGCTCTTACCCCTGCCATGTTACACGAGCAAGAGAGAGGGATCATAAGGAAGCTCAGAGAGAGTACCCCTGGTTGTGTCCCTGGGTACTCCGGTCCCGCATCAATTCGGTTGGTGTGCATTATATTGACGAAGACATACACAACTCCTAGATATTGCCTCTGTTTCAGCCATCGAGGGCAAGAATTGGCGCCATGGAGATATCGAAGATGTCATCAAGACCCTTGCATTCATCAAGGGCCATAAATGGACCGCCAATATGGTGAAGAGGGTCTATTTTGGTAACTGGCTTAGAGATTAGTGAGTTCCCCTGACATGCAGGTTACATCTCAGCAATGAGACAATCTATACATTGTTTTTACGTTACATGGTATGACTGACATGACTGTTGGTGTAGCTCGCAAGCTGTTGACGTCGGGACTCTGAAGAATGTCCCCGCTGACAGTGTCCGTGTCCTTGTGTGGGTCTTGTCTTTTATGACTTTCGGATACGCTACGGCGGAGTTTGAAGTTACATCTGAGAGGCTTGGAGTGTATCGACCAGAAGAGCACATTGAGTATGTCGAATTGATCATAACCCGGTGCGCCGCTGGGTACCTTGCTGATATTTGGTCTATAGTAATCCAAAGGGATACGCAGACGACGCAGATGCAAGACAGTATGACCCACGTTTACGTGGTCCTGTCCAGCGAGTCGAGCTTGAAATCGACCATGAAACTGGTATGAAAAACTACATTGCCAATGAACGAGGCAACTGGGCTACGAGTGCCGGCTATGTCAAGTACAGCTTCTCCCGTAGCATCCACTTTGCCCGACAGTACATCAATGGAGGCCACCTGCGCAGGGGTAAAGATGAGGACCTATACGAGGCCCTACGCTGCCTGGGCCAAGGCTTGCATACTCTTGAGGACTTTGGTGCTCATACGAATTACTGCGAGCTGGTTCTGCGTGAGATGGGCATGCTGAATGTCTTCCCCCACACGGGAACAAACACGATGATGAACATTAAAGGGAAACACATCTTCCCACTAGTAACAGGTACTTTTGGAATGGTGGATTTCCTCCACTCAGTGCTAGGAGAAGCATCTGACCATGTTACGCAATCTGAGATTAGCGAGTTAGACACTACGCTTGAGAATGCAGAGGTGGGCGGTGCTACGACAGGCTCAGTGAACGCCCTGACAAGCTTGCTGTCCAAGGTCCCTGGCATGGGTGATTTGATTGCTGAAGCCGAGAAGCTGAAGGCTAGCTCTCAAGCCCAGGCTCAGGCAAACAGCAGTGCTGGCTACGGATACGGAGGTGCCTCTCGAGGTTTCGACGATGGACAGTCACAGGCCTATGGTGCAGCGGGAGGATATGATCAGGCAACTCGGGCTGGGCCAGGAGGATTGCCAAGTGTTGACCCGCAGAAGGTTATTTCCCAGATATATCCAATTCTCGTCTTCAGAGACAATGTCGTGAGGAGAATCTCTTCCGTCGTATCGAAGATTCCCGGCCTCGAGTCCCTTGTCGAAAAGATCACAGATACGCTCAGCGTGTTTATCTTCTCGTTGCTGTCCCCGTTTGTCAGACCTCTTATCAAAGTAGCGACCTCACAGCTGCAAACCGGTTCATCTGGGGTCATCAGCACCTCCGAACAGCACCAGTATGAACCATGGACGGATCCAAACTGCACTGACCCAACTCACTCCCTGCTTTCAAAGGATCACTTTTCCAACATCCTTAATGAGCCGGCTGGACACGTTGCAGCCGCCATTCTCAAATATGTAGTGCCTCGAGTGTTATACGCATGGCAGCACGTCGATATCCCAGTCGACGATGTCCTCGCGGACTGTATGAGGGTATTTCACCACCCAGCGCTTCGAGACATGAACAACGAAGCTCATCGGACGATGTTTGAGGCTGTACAGAACTGGGCTCGCTCGAGACGTGATGGTGGCTCCAGTCTAGACACGATCTTGAACGCGCAGAGCGTGAGAGAAGGCAAGAACCATACCGGCGGCAACCCCCATCTACAAGGGGGCGGTCACGGACATGGATCTGGACATGGATCTGGGCACGGATATGGTCAACAGCCAATGCATGGAGCGGCCCATGGCTATCAGCCGCCATATCAACAGCAACAGCAACATCAAAACTACAACTCACCTCCTTACGGCCAGCAGTCGTATCCCCATCAAGGTGGTGGTGGCAGTTCTCATCATAGCAGTAATCCACTATCAAACATACCGGGCCTGTCGGCCCTGGCGGGCTTTGCCGGCAACTCTTCACACCAGGGGGCAGGCCACTCGCACGCAGGGTCAGCAGCAGCATCTATTCCCTGGGATAAGCTGTCTCATCTACCCATCCCAGGCGCATCCAATCTAGGCAAAATAGGAGGATTCTTGTCGGGATCAGGGGGCCGAACAAGGGATCTTGGTGATGAGGCCAGCAGGGGTATCGCACCGGAGGAACATCCAGCATCTCGAAGCACAACACCTCAACCTGATATGCCACCACCAGCTGGCTATGAGCGCTATCACCAGCAGAGAGAAGGTAACCCGGTATATGAGCCACCGAGCGAGGGTGCCCACACATACGATTACTACTATGGTCCAGGCCACAACAGCGGCTACGGCCACTCGCATCAGTACTAGTCAAGAAGCTGATATGAGACAGCCCCTCACAAAGGGAAAGCTTGCATGTACATAACTCGCTCGATAAAGTCTCTAACACCTCAGATTTCGTCCGAAACCAGGCGGAAACCGTTGCCCGAGCTGGACAGCGGAAAATAGAGGGCCCCATAAGAAAACGACCAGCCTCTGAGGCTGAAAGGGGTTGGTGTGCCCAGTCTCACGTAACAACAGCCAAACGCCAAACTTCCCCAGACAAAGCTGCCAATAATAATGATGTTCACGTCCAATTGCAATAATGCGCAGGGATTTGACGTTGCACTACTGCGTGAAAGGAATAAAACTCAACTTGCATCGCCTGTCCGTTCTCTCTGCCTTTTCTCTCTGCCCCGGTCCCGAATTTCCCTTAGCGAGAGCGCTAGAGGCCGTCTCACAGGCTGGTTGGTTAAACAACTAACTAGCAAGTAGTTAAACTCATCAGGGAGTTATCGCGCTTTAGGCTGTGGGGCCGAGGATGGGATTTTTCAACTCGAATCGTTTCATCGCGAAAGAAGTTACTTCTTTTCAAATGGATTTACTAATGCGTCTCACACTCGATGCTCCTTTTCAATCACAATTCCGCCCCCAGAGGAGCTTTGAAACCCTCGGCTCGTTGCAGCCTCTAGTCTAGTCAACCATTTAGGGTCTCACACGGGGCGTGCATGGACTCTTCTAACGGCTATGGCTCGAGGAAGAGCTCGCTGATGCCCCTGGGTGGTGTACTTTTGCTCCCGTAGTTCCTCTCTTGAAGGATCAGCTATATAAGGAGGCGCTCGTGGCCGCTGGTTCCGTTGCATTCGCTGCTCTATGCCCAGTGTCTGCTTGCTTGCCATTCCTTCTGCCGATTATCTACTCTCTATCAATCAAGGCTGTCAATCTATTCACCATGACGATCAAATCTGTTCTATTGGCCCTTGTGCATCTCGGCCTTGCTGCCGCCGCCTCCTCTTCGTCCACTCCAGCCAGCACCACACAGTCCGGCAGCCCGTCTCCTACGATCTCGATATTCTTTCCCAACACAGCGCGGCCAACTGACCAGCCCATTATAACACCTCTTGCAGATGCATCGGTGGTCGGCGTGGTAATATTCCTCTCTTAACAGTGCAAAGAGGAAGAACAATACACATGAACATGACTGGCTGATCTGTCTCTAGAAAGAGCCGTTGACCACTGTTGCTGTCTGTATCAACTTCGTTTCGCGACATTCATGCGAAGCAGACATGCTGCAGACCTTCACCGTTGGCGGTAGCACTCTGCTTGAGTACAACGAGGTCAACACTGAGGATGGCATGACTGGGTATGTTGTTCTGCACTTTACTAGGATTAAGGGGCAGTTGATTTATAGCATGCTGACGGTTAAAACTAGAACCATTCATGGCGGCTGCACTGTTCACGAAGCTGCCACCTGCAGCGTATCCTTCTCTACGGTGATGGCTAGCTTCAGCACTAACATGGCAGAGACTACCACCTACCCAGCATCAGAAGTCACTTTTGTTCCCGTCACCATCACTGCTGGAGCTGAGAAGCTGTCACAGGCCACTGAGACTAGCGGCGCTGGTGGCCCAAGTGGTACCGGCAAGCCAAACAGCGGTCCTAAGGTAACTGGTATGTCTAACCTGGCTCTTCTTGGTGGTGCTGCTGTTGTCGGTGCGGCATTGGCTTTGTAAGGGAATGATGGGTTTTTGAAAATTATCTCAGCCTATAGACTGATGATGTATATATATACCTGTTATGTTAGTTGAAAAAAATGTCTAGTTATTCGGGGTATATATGAAATCTCCCACTAATATGCGGAATGTCTATGGGATATCAACTTGAGGACTATGTATTCTGGATCTCAGCATGGAAAGACATAATAGCAGGCATCAACTGGCTTACCAGTTCATATATATCTGCCAAGTTTGGGTATTCAAGAGCTTCCCCGAAAGAGTTCCAGTTTTGGTAACAAGCAACTCTAAAGACCGGCACATCATATACACGACAGTGTATTCTACAATGGAATACAGCATCAATTCTTGACGATTAATTCCACTGCTTCGTTATCGCTCTGAGAATAGCACCACACAGACCAACTGAAGGATATAAGCTTATTTTCACCCCAGATCACCTAACTACCTAGTACCAAACTATGGGCTCGGCTCGTGTTGTCGATCTTTTGAAGATCGCTATGTATGTCCAAGGATAGGAAACCTGGTGATTCAGTATTGTGTATAGATAACGATTCTAGCATTGTTTGCTATGCATTTATCATTAAAACATTACGGGAATAAGAGGCATAGTATAATACAATTAAAGTATGTGCGTGAATGCGCAATCCCCCGTGTTCGTGAAGTCATATATATATGGGACGAGCACCCTGCGCCAGTCAACCAGAAACGAAGTTGAAGTGTAGTAAAAGAAAGTCATAAGTACCCATGATTCGTTGATAAACAGAAGCGTTCGTGCTCATAGTTTCGTCCCTTCCCAGCCACTGTCACTTGGGCGTCTGCCTCGCGGCTCTGGTCCGGCGGTGGAAGGCATCCGGGTCTGTCCAGAGGCCCCGTCCATGCCTCCTCCATTGCTACTGCTACCCGGGCGAGCATTTATTGGCGTTCTCTGACTTTGATGTATCCGGGAATTCATGAGTAAATGAACCTGCATCCTGACCGTGTTGAGCCCTGCTGTGAGATGAGCCATATCTTCCCTCACACGGAGGGTGTCATTCATCATTGATATATTTGTACGAGCCTCGAGGTCTGCAACCGTCGAGGTAAGTTGCAATACTTCTTCTCGCAGTGCCTCGTGGATGGATAAGAGGTAGGTTGTAGTGTTATTATGGTAAGGGGCCGAAGAGTTGATCGTAGGTGAGGAGGCGAGGGCATCCCTTGACGGAGAGACACTCCGATTTAATTCAGGCACTGGAAGATTAGCATTTTCAATCCCGGAGTTGGAGGTTAATTGTACTCTTGACGGAGGTCGTGAATTTGTCTGTGAGACTGCAGACCGTAGGCTGGCGATGCTGTCTTCAAGGAAAGAATTCTGTTGTTTCAGATGTCGGATGGTGGAGTCCATAGTTTCGAGTCTTGCTGCTTGACTCTCGAGGTAAGGGCCTAATCTGGCTAGCGGACAGGACTCCTCGTGGTCCTTGAGCTCGGTTTTCAAGAGTCGCATCAGACATCCATACTTTGAAGCTTTGCAAGGTACAGTAGCCTTTGGACAGTTGTCCTTGTGTTCTTGCTGATTGACCTTATGGTAGACTTCCTCGCAATCAGAGCATGTCATCTCTATTTGCGGGCATAGGTTTGTCGCATGCGCCTGGAAATTGTCGTCAGCATTGATGTTCAAGGTTATCGAATATCCTCCGAGTAATTGCAAAGTACAAACCTCAAAGTCAAGTTCCATCACGGACTCCCCACATTGCCCGCAGTCGACAAGTGTATGCAGACACCGATCTTCCGAGCCTAAATCCTTCTTGCGGATCTTCTTCTCGCATTGCGCATCGGGACATGACATCCATCGATACTCACAGTACTTATCTACATGCACTTGCGCATGGCCGCGCTGAATGGTCTCGGTACAGCCTTCAGCATGATACGGACACTTCACCAATATGTCATCACACATGGCGACCACAAGTCGCGGCACGGTTGTGTACGTAGCATGCGTAGGCGTACGGCAGGTAGGACAAAGAAACTCGCTTGGCTGCGTGAACTGGTTCATATCGCTTGAGGATTTGATACAATCGTCCAGACAAGATCGGCAAAAGATGTGATCGCATCGTAGCCGAGTGGGAGTGATGAACGGGCAATGGCAGACGAGACACATGAGATTCTTGTTGTATTCGGACACGGCTTCGAGAGCCCGCAGGTCGATAGCGTTGTCCCCGCTGCCAGACGCCATTCTTACTGATCTGTGCAGGCTGGCGCCCCGAAGCGCGAACGGCTGTGTCTGATATGCAAACCCGAGGGGCGGGCAGTGGGGGTGAGTTGAGTCGTTGGTTCGAGATGCACGCAGGTAGAGTCGGCGGGAGCTCGAGTAGCCGAAGGGATCAGTCCCAGAGGAGGAGAAGTATATCCTCGTCTGCCATTAGAGCAAGACGGGCTCAAAGCAAAGCGGCGGAACTAGATATCTGGCTCCGGCAAAGCAGCAGACATCGACCAACCTCCCGGCTCGAGCCTCGTTTCAACTTGGTTGTTGTCGCTCGCAGGTTTTGTTTTTTTTTGATATCGAAAGCAACGAAAAAGCAAAAGCCGATTGAGATTTCACGTGATAAAGCTTAGTCATAAGCATGTGACTGTGACAATCACATGATCGGAGTAAGGAATATTGTTTATCCTTATTTATATTAGTCATCACATAGAACACGAATGGAAGGCGAATTAACACCTTCTTGTGGTCCGTGCGCGAAGCTAATTACGACGTCCAAAGTCGCTCTTTTTGGCTTGTTTGAGATGATGTTGAAACGCCAGGCATCAGCCAGAACGAACCCATCTCATAGACAGTCTTTGATAGAGCAGAGCATGAGATTAAGAGCAGCGGTTATTCTGGTTTAATAGCCCATTGCTAGCTCTGCCTACTTCGCTTTTGCAGGATTACCGGAGACCGTCGGGACAACAAAAAACTTGGGGACATATATAGAACACTAAGGCTGATAATCGACCATGAGCAACCCATCTCAGCTTTTCCTTTTGGCAGACCACATAAAGCTCTCCCTGCTAGAGCGGCAAAGAGCAATCTCTCTTGACCTTGAACCCAATGCGCAGGATGGAGAGATATCCCGTTCGCTAGAGTCGTTGCGAGAGGGTCTGGAATCGGCTGAGAGGGAAGCCCAAAGGCTGGTCTCTGCTGGGGATGCGTAAGGCCCATCATTCCATTGTGACACGATATATTAAACTAATACTTCCATCGGTAGATCATCAAATGACTTCAAAGAGCAAACTAGCTCCCTACGAACCCAGTATGAGGATCTCTCACGTCAATTCCACGGCGAAAATGCGCCTTCCCTCTCTGCCGAACCAAATAATGCCGAACTGGCCGAAGACTTCATTCGTGCCAGCAGCACTCCATCCATCCTCAAACATCCTACACCGCAGCACCCGGTCTCGAAATCTGTTCGTTTTACGGACACGTTAACCGCCAGTGCTGAAGAGCATGACCCCAACCGCGATGCCCTACTTAGACCATACTCTGACTCCCCACAGCCTAGCTTCGACCCTTCTGAAGCTACGAACCAGGAAATCCATGATTATCACAATCAAATCATGCAGGAACAAGATGACCACTTGGACCGCCTGGGTGAGTCAATTGGACGCCAGCATCAGCTGAGTATCCAGATTGGAGATGAGCTGGAAGGCCAAGTTGCACTTCTGGATGACATGGACGGCCACGTTGAAAGACACCAGGGCCGGCTGGATGGGGCACGAAGAAGCCTCGGGCGATTTAGAGAAAAATCAAAGGGGAGCAAGGGCATGATGACTATCATTGGCCTGATCATCGTACTGGTGATTTTGATCGTGATTCTCAAGTGATCAGGTCATTGCCTATTCCCCATTTTGTGTCTCATTCTCCTCTTCATTTTATTTTTATGACGATTTTCACGAACTCACAAGGATAGCAGTTTTGCTACCTTGTTTACTTTCCTTGCTTTAATCTCATTACCACATAACTTGGAGTGTACTACATATATCCCTACGGCCCTAACTGCTCATTTGTTTTGTTTCTTGTTTTTAAGGGCGTTATTTTCGGAAGGGGTTAGCTGGCGTTACTACATCGTATATATCGCTTTCCTTTGTTTAATTGCGATTATCGGTCAATACTCGTGAATATATATTTGAACAACCCAGATTAGTTCGATTTGATATTTACCTCGCACCTGAGAACAAAATGTCTGCCAATTACCTGTCATATTGGACTGTCTTTAAACAGAAACACGAATTTGCCCTGTTGGTGCAGAACGATGTAGCTTCTTGAATTACCTGAGCCGTGTTCTTAGCCGTGATAGGTTTTATGGTCAATAACAGACGAAAACATTGCTATTTATTGGTGTGCATAAATACCATATACTAGTCTGAGCATGACTTCACACTTCTACTCTTTGTTGGACTTCATTCTATGCATCGATGAAATAACTTTTGGCTGGACGATCGCTAGTAGCGGAAACGGCACAATGAGAAGAAGAATAAAAGCGAGTAATGAGTTTGCCCAGCCGTATCCAAGAGATTTATACATGTATGGTGCAGCAACGGGTAGGAACGTTCCCACGAGGTATCGCATCGGCAGGACGGCCGCAACTGCTGAGGCAGATCTATCTCCAAAGATATCGACAAGATAGTTCATGATTGGGGTCGTGCTGGAAGCCAGGGAGAACCCGCACAGGCTGGTAGCGAGGGTTGGAACGATCCAGTGTACGTGGTATTGCAACGACCACCCATAGATGAACAGGCCTGCTGGAAACAGAGCCATACCAGGGATGGTGGGTATCAGACGATTTTCCGGCAGTGGCTGGTCATCTGTTCCCATGGGGGCTGGTTTGCGAGTCGATAAGCCCCTATATAGGAAATAATCAAGGGTGAAACGACAGTAAATGGCTCCAATAAGTGTCCCGAGGGCTAAGATATCTAGTTAGCTTATTTGTCTCCAGATGGTTAGGGGTCAAATTCTTACTCAAGGATATATAGATGAGGCCGGAGTGACTTTCGGAAAACCCATAGGCATCTTGGAATGTGGTAGCCAACGTCGCCGCTAGGAGAGAAAGATAGGCGTAGTGGATTGACAGGTAGCAGGCCATGATTATCGCGACACTGGAGCCAAACAGGATAGTAAATGGTCGAATTGCTAGCAAAAATAATCCCTTAAATGTAGACCAATTCCATCCCTTAAAGTATTTCGACCTGGAGCTGATCTTCTCGTTGTTTTCTTTCTGCCGTAAAACAGGCAAATAGGTTTCTCTCATCACACAGAGACTGAAAAGCAGCAAAACACCAGTCATCATGGCGCTTAACCAGAACGTCCATCGCCAGTTCAGACCCTGTGTTATATACCCTCCTGCGATAGGTCCAGCAGCACTGCCAAGTATGGGTATCAAGCTCATGACAGACATGGCAGCGCCGCGGTTCTTGACGGGATATAAATCACCTATGATGCTTGGGTTCAGGCAGATGGACGAAGTAGATGCCCCAGCCAGGAATCGAAAGGCAACGATCATGTTGATATTGGAACTGAAACCTGTAACTAGAGTGAAAATAAGAAATATCGTGTTGAAGATGTGGCAGATGGGTAGACGACCAAATTTTTCTGACAGCGGCCCAATGTACAAGGGGGCAATGGCTTCACCGAGATTCGGAGCTGTCAGGTAGAAGACTAGAAGGAAATTATTGTTGGTGTTGAGATCATGAGCAATTGCAAGAGTTGCTGGAGCACAGATGACCAGGGACATGTTGCTAGATATCGTTTGTCAATATGTGCAATTTATCAATACAGTTGTTAGCGGGTACATACACCACAAGGGAGAGACATGATATTGTGCCAACGATAATCAATTTCCGCGACTCTGACCAGTTCTGGGGGAGACATTCCGTGGAATCTTCTTCAGTGGTAGGGTTTGCTTCATCAAGACAAGAGTCAACAATATTAGGAACTGCAGATGGTGAGGACTTTTCAGCGGCAGTATCAGGCGATGTACCCATGGCTCTGATACCGTGAGAAATATAAATGTCGAAGGAGAGCGGGATGAGTGACTTCTAGTTAGGTGTTAGGCTAATGTACAGCCACACAGCCTCTTATATAGTAGTTCACCGAATAACTGGCAGCCGGGCACCTGGCGAGATACACTGGCTGTACACATTATATCCATGGGTACGGGAGTAGTATGCCACCGGCCTTCAATAATACAGGTCTTATCTTCGATTGCAGCGGTGTATCCGATGGATAATGATGCAGAACACTCCACGGGGTTGCTATAGTAGTACTGTTAAACAGCATAAGTAAAACATGGCTGCCTAATACAACGTGTTGGCGTTTTCGGAGGAGTTTTCCATGGCTTGTTCCCGTGTTTTGAAGGGCGAGACGTGTCGACACGGACGGAGGTGCAGTCAAGGCCTGTACCCTGCATATACGGGTCTATACTGCCTTGCTCAGGACCAGTAGTTATTGATGAACCAAACCAGAAGGATGGTTCATGTGGGTGCATATTAATGATCCTGGGGGCCGGAGTACAATCAAATGACAAGCAACCGCGCTAAGCCAGGGTTCCAAGACAAGGCGTGGATGGTTGAGGCTTAAGGCTTGTCATATTTGAGCTATCTGTCGCCATAATGAAGCAATGAGATATTATTGTATAGTCATGGGGTATCAGTAGCCCCTGGGGGCAAGGACCCAGTTTAGGCTCCAGAAATAGTAATGGTTCATATGCGCAACGAGATAAGAAAAGAGCTAGTAATCTTTAGCCTGTAGGATACCGCCAGTGGCTATCTGTATGAAACTTTTTCTTTCTTTTTCTTTGTATGGTTAACTCTCACGTTTCTCCTAGGATTCACAGCCAAGGTGACTTTCGGGGCGGCCCGAGGCGATGCTCATCTCAGCGACCTGCTTTGGCTAGCTGTGCGTATATGCGTACCTTGTACATGCCAACGTACCTTGATGAACGGGCAAGAGGGTACAAGAAATCATCAATGCCTTGTACTTACCGGCGACCCTGACAATGTTTCCTCCAAATATGTTGGCCTCTTATGAGCTAACAAACCTCCAATCAAAGAATTATCCAAACATGCAGGTATCATGAAATCAATAGGCGAATGTACTCCGTGTCAGTCTAAGGTACGCAAGAGGGAAAGCACTAGGATGTAGAGAGCGGTGTAGGTCAACACAGGGATGGCAATGTAGCCAATGCGGTGTATAGTGAGAGAAAGCTAGGCATCTTTTGATCTTGCAGGTAGCATGCAGGGTATAGAGATAATATAGGTTAAATCCACGGAACATCGTTCAAAAAGTGAATATCCCTTTTATCTTAATACTCCGTATAAACTGTGAGTATCCCGGGGAAAGGCGTAGCAAAGGATTTGGACATGGCGACATACTCCGGGGGCGCTAGCATGATAAGTTGTATTGAACTCCACTTCGGGCAAGCTTCCAGCCCTAGCTTAGGACAACCAGTTGCATGTCGCTCGGGAATATTCCAATGTATATAGTATGCCGTGGACTATGAGGCTTGAATCACATGTAAACCTAGGTAGTCAAGTATATGGTAAGTGTGCTGAAAATAAAGCCCCTGAAAGGCCGACAGAGGACCGGCCATCAAGAACGACGCCAGCCGTGTTTAGGATATCTAGCGGTTCACACGAGTGCCATGCGTGAAATTGTGCGTGGATAATGATGATAATATAAGAAAGCCCTAGGCTGTTATCTTGCGGATGCGGTCATATAAAGGTAGGCGACCGTTAAACCATATTTCATTCAGGGCAAACGGTGTAGTAAACAGGCCGATAGAATTAGCCGAGAACCGCACTTTTCTCTGTAAAAGACAGTGGAGGATTCAAACGCATGTATGTGAAGTGCTTCAACAATCGGCAGATTATTATCGGGAGTTCAGCTGTGGGGCGGTAGAACGGCGTATTTACTATATGCATGGGAAGCTACCAAAGATATTGCCCGCATGCTATCGTATCAACTGCATCATACAGCCTCGTCGTTTGAACCCCCAGTTTCCAACGTCTTGGAAAGACGGTACCGCGTAGATATGGGAAACAGGGAGCATACACGATCATAACGCAGGATTTAGGACGCAGATATGGACTGAGATTCGTAAAGATGGCTTGGATAGTTGTGGGGACAGCGAGATTCAGCGAGAGTAAATGATAATGGGGGTATTTAAGCATTGTTTAAGTAAAATATTTTGGGATATATAATATTCAAAAGTTCACCCAAAAAAATAAGCGTCTTTCATCATAAAAGCAAGAATTAGCAGATCTCCAGACCCAAAGACCAGCGTTTTTTAACTTATAACCATGGCCACCTTGTCCCGCGGCCACGCAGCACAAAAGGCTGATTTTTCAATGCGCATGTCCGCTCGCCTCGAGTCGGTAGCAGGGGGCGATGACTGGAATACACTGGGAATTCGCGAAGCCAATTTGGAGCAATCTGGATTCGAAATTTCCATGCAGGAGTTCGAACAGGTTCCAACAGCAGCCAAAATATGCGTAGCTTGGGCGATTATACTAGCTTCGCATAGGCAGGCAGAGCTGCTGGAGGTATATATGGTAGAACCAGGTCATGACCCGGTTACTGTTTGCCTAGAATGGGCCCAGCCTGTGGGAGAACTGGTTCAACAAATGGAGGTACAGGCCGGAAATATTCTATCAACCGCGAATCATGGACTTCCTGGGAATGACAAAGAAGATGGGGGTATACTGGTTGAAATCAACAGGGACATACCTAATCCCCGTTCACCTACTCATTGCAATGGAAGGGCCCCGAATGATGCATCTATCCCGCATGACCGACTCGCCTCCATCTCGAAGAAAATGCAAATCAAGTGCAAAGTCCGTGGCTCTAGGATATTATTCATTGCACCCGTTTCCGGGGAGACCCAGGAGGCAGATTCGGCTTTCCTGGAATATGTTTTGCAGCAGTTCAAGTACATTCTCCGAGAGATAAGCCTTCTAAATTTTGCTGAACGACCTCTCACCGATCTGAGGGCGATAAGTGTGCCTGAGCTGAGGCAGGTCTGGAGTTGGAATGCCCATGTCCCTCAAAGCGTCAATGTCTGCGTCCATGATATTTTCGTTGAGCGGGCAAAGCGCCATCCCGACCGGCTAGCCGTCTCCGCACACGACGGAGAGTTAACTTATGAGACACTCGACACCCTTTCAACACAGTTGGCTCGCATTCTCATTCACCGTGGACTCCGCCCTGACAGCATTGTCATCATATACATCGAAAAATCAAAGTGGGTGCCCGTTGCTCAGCTTGCTGTCATGAAATGCGGCTGTGCGTCAACTGTTCTCGATGCATCGCTCCCACTGCGGCGGCAGCAAGCGATCGCTCAGCTGGTGCAGGCTGCTGCTGTCCTGACCTTGCCCTCGCACGAAGCGGATGCTGCGTCGTTGTTGTTGTCGTCGTCCGGAGGAGGAAACGCGGCGGCAGCTAACATGCGGCTCAACGTCAGTGCGGTGCTGAGTCAGCAAGCGGCTGCTGACAAAGACGCCAATGTCAACGTCGGCATCAACAACGTCGATCTTCCGGCTGTCGAGCCTTCGTCGAGGCTGTACATTGTCTTCACGTCTGGGAGCACTGGAACTCCCAAGGGTGCTGTGATCAGCCATGCCAATTATGCGAGTGCTGTTGCTCACCAGCAAACTGGGCTACAGTTCCGGGAGTTTGACCGAGTCTTCGACTTTGCCTCGTACGCGTTTGACGCAGCTTGGTGCAACTTCATCCATGCCATAACCCTTGGCGGATGTCTTTGCATCCCATCTGATGAAGAGAGAAAGGGAGACCTTGCAGCAGCTCTTCATAAATACCAAGTGAACTATGCTGTTCTCACTCCGTCCGTTGCATGGTTCCCGGCTTCGGAACTACCCGCTAGTCTCAGGGTGTTCCATTTCGGAGGAGAGCCCCTCAAGGCAGAGCTTGTGAAGAGGCTGTCTATTGCTGCATCAGTTGTAAACGCTTACGGACCCGCGGAGTGCTCGACGGTGAGCACGGCCATTACTGCATCCCCTGATGATGACGAAGACCCTACGATTGGTACTGGCCTTGGTGCGTGCACATGGGTAGTCAAGTTAGATGGCTCTGACCTGGTGCCCATTGGTGAGATCGGAGAGTTGTGGCTGGAAGGCCCAATTGTTGGCCAAGGCTATCTTGGCCAACCTGAGAAGACGGCATCTACTTTTGTCGAAAACCCGCCGTGGCTGCTCCGCGGCTGTCCTAACCGCAACGGACAAGACGGCCACTCTGGGCGGCCGGGACGGCTTTACCGCACTGGGGACCTTGTCCGTTACAGACCCAATGGTACCTTGCAATTTGTCGGAAGGATAGACTCTCAGATTAAAATACGCGGGCAACGCGTTGAGCTGGGAGAAATTGAGCATCATCTACAATGTGCCTTAACGCAGCAGGCAAGGGGTAATTGTGTACAAATTATTGCAGAAGTTATCAAGCAGAAAGGAAGTGATACCCTCATACTTGTCTCGGTTGTGTTTATGGCAATGAATTCAGGTGTGACAGAAATGGAGGCGATGCCTATTCTTAGTCAGGCTTTATCTGGCATTGAAGACCGGCTGATGCAGTTGGTGCCACCTTACATGATTCCTTCTGCTTTCTTCCCCATCGTCAACATGCCAATGACACCTACTGGAAAAATAGACCGTCGACGCCTCCGTGATATTATCACAGATTTATTTTGGGCTCAGCTTGACTCCCAGCCAGCAGAAATACGGGAAGAAGCGGCTTCAGAAATAGAAGGCGCGATTCGAGCAGTATGGAATAAAGTGTTGAATATTCCACTGGCCAAAATTGGCCTAGATGCTCCTTTTACATGTCTCGGCGGTGACTCCATCACTGCAATGCAGGTTGTTTCTCGCTGTCGAGCGAACAATATCTCTATTACTGTCAGCGATATCCTTAACCTGCAAACAGTGCGGAACCTTGCAGCGTCTAGTAAACCAGTCTTGAATAAAAGTCCTACCATTGACCTGGAGAGCCGGGAAGGTGACATGTTCCAACTTTCACCGATACAGCAACTATTTTTTGACAACAATCCAACGGGTGTAAACCACTACACTCTAAGCTATATTGTCAAACTCACAAGGCAAACTACTCGCGAAGAGTTGTCCGCCGCACTGCTGATGGTTGTTGGACGACATGGTATGCTTCGTGCTCGGTTTCGCAAAAGTGTTGATGGGTTGGGTTGGGAGCAAATCATTGCACCTCTAGACCCCAGTTCTTTCTTGCTACAACATCACTCTTTTGTGGACGGTGAAAGCATGCAATGTGTGGTCGATGAAAGGCAGGCTTCCATGGATATTGTCAACGGCCCAGTGTTTGCTGTGGATGTTTTTAGCAGTTTGAACGAGGACCAGACAATTCTGATGAGTGCACATCATCTTGTCATGGACCTCGTCTCGTGGAGAGTTATTTGGCACGAACTAAGCCAATTTTTATCAGGGGTTACGTCTTTACCTTTACCTCAGCTTTCATTTCAGACGTGGTGCCGATTACAAAGTGAAGAAGGCAGTAGCCTTGTTCCTTCCACTACACTTCCCTTCGAAATCCCGGCTGCAAATTTTGAGTATTGGGATGTTGCACCTGACGACGTCTTCTTCGGCGATTCATACTTCCATTTTTCTGCTGTTGATATGGATTCAACGTCTCTTTTGCTAGGAGGGAGCAATGATTGCCTTCGAACAGAGATATTGGATATCCTTATTGGCACGCTGGTCTTCTGCTTTACGCAAACCTTTCCAGACCGGGCTCCCCCACCCGTGTTTCTAGAAAGCCATGGCCGTGAACCACTCACGAATAATAACGTGATTGATTTGACAGAAACCGTCGGCTGGTTTACGTCGCTGCATCCCGTCATTGTCGGTGGTGGTCCAGCCAACTCCGTCCTTGACATGATCAAATTCGCAAAAGATGCTCGCAGGAAGGTACCTAGTAAAGGCAGGCCTTATTTTGCTTGCCGATACCATAGCTCGGAGGGCCGGAAACATTTTCAAGCACATAAGGACATGGAATTACTCGTTAACTACCGTGGTTCCTTCCAACAGCTCGAAGATGCAGATTTTATGTTTCAATTAGAAGATAGGGCTGATCGCAGGTTAGAGATACCAGGCGACGGTCCTCTTTATAGACGGCCATCGCTGATTGATATCAACCTTGTTGTCGAGGATGGGAAACTTCAAATCTGGACCAGAACACACCGCCATATGAAGAATCACGACGCCATTATTCAGTGGTTGGACTTTTACTCTAAACACCTGAGCCGTACTGCCCATGAACTTGCCATATCACAAGCCACTTATACCCTCGCCGACTTTCCCCTTCTCAATATTTCTCACAGTGGACTAGAGACGCTCCTTCGTGAACAGCTAGTGAGTCAAGCTGTAGAGCAATCTCAGGTAAAGGATATCTACCCTTGTACCTCTTTACAGGAGGGCATCATTATTAGCGCTGCTTCAGGGACAGCGACCTATAGCAGTGTTTGTGCATGGCGTGTGGTACCAAGTAAATCATCTCAGACAATATCAGTGAGTCGTTTGATAGCGGCTTGGAATACAGTGTCACGCATACACTCTGCCTTTTCGACAATATTCTCAATCAACCCGGACACAGGTCGCTACGTTCAAGTAGTGCTGAACACACCCAACCAAGCCATAATACATAAACCCATTGGTACTGAGAGCGCTGTGGCCCAACTCAGCAACGCCCAAACCCCTAAGGCTTTGGCTGGCCAGCCCCAGAGCTTCTTCACAATATGTTCTACAAGTGACGGTGAAATTGCATGTCGTCTGGATATGACCCATGCGCTAATGGATGCAGCATCGCTCCCAATCTTTGTCCGAGATCTGGAAGAGGCTTATTCAACACATACATTAACACACCGCGCATCTTTCCGACAAGTCGTCGAGTACACTCAGTGCACACCAATGTCTAATGGACTCCTATACTGGAAACAGTACCTTGGCGGAGTTTCTACCTGCGAGTTTCCCAGGGACAAGAATCCTCGCTATGCACAGCCTGCATCGAATCCACAATATGGATGGGTATGCCTTCCCACCAAGCTTACTGCAGAGATATCTCAGAGCTGCCGCAAGTTAAACATGACTCGTTCTGCATACCTTCATTTTGCCTGGTCTCTAGTGCTATCCCAGTTTACGGGGATGCGTCAAGTTTGCTTCGGCTACCTATCATCCTCTCGTGACTCCCCTATCGACGGCATCGAGTATATTATCGGCCCTCTTATTAATATGTTCATTGCACGCGTTGACCTGGAAAAACCCACGGACGAGGTTATTCGAGCTATTAATAATTATAACATTGAACACCTTCGGGCCCAACATATATCTTTGGCAGAAATCCAACATGAGATCGGATCTAAACAGCTATTTAATACGAATATTACAGTTCGTGAAGCTCGCAGAGCCTCTAGTGGAAGTGAAGGTGGCATACAGCTTATCGAATTCCTAGAAGCAGATCCCCACGAGGTACGTTGCCAATATACTGTCCACCACTTAATAACTATAGGTATTATGCTTACAAAAATTCCAGTATGATCTAGTTTTAGAGGCCACTGTTGACGGCAAAGACACTGAAGTTAGGATTCAGTACCGAGCAGACTTGATTAGTGCTACAAACGCTACTGAGGTTCAACTTGCTCTGACGTCTGCCCTAGAGTTCTTGTATTCCCTTTCTCAACGGGGAAACCAGTCGCATGCTAAATTTAGTCTCCCCGCCTACGATAAGTATTTCTATCACATCATGGGCATTGACGAGACCTCAGCTCTCGATATATGGCACGGCCAGTTCAAAGGATTAGAGCCAGGCTGTAACTTTCCTGCTTTACCTTACCCACCTGACAAGATTCGCGCTACTGCAACTGCCACCTATATTATCGAAAATCTTCAATGGAGAGATGATTGTGCAGTGAACGCTCAAATTTTTGCTTCCTGGGCTCTACTACAGGCATCAAGCAGCGGGTTGGCTGATGTTTTGATTGGAACATTTCCACCGAACGCTAGACAAGGAGCAATATGCCTTCCACCAATACCAAAGCCCATGCGAATTAGGGTAGATTTCAGCCAGACACTACCGCAATTCCTTGAATCAGTTGACTTAACAATTGCAACGAATGAAGCACTGCCATTACCTAATATACTGCAGCTCCGTCATATAGGTGAAGAAATGTCTCTTGCTTATGAGTTTCAGACCACAATTACCGTGGAAGATACCACTATTGCCCTCCCTGGCACGCTATTGCACTGTATGGCGTCAGACAACAAGCCTCGTGCACTTTCCATGCATTTTACTACTTATCCTTCTTGCATCAATATTGTTGCCGAGTTTGACCCGCACATTATAAGCAATGATCGAATGACGATACTACTTCAACAGTTTGAAACTGTGTTTCGTCAAATTTGCCCGCTAGGAAAGTCTATTCAATACCTCTCTGAGATCAATACGGATAGCAACCATGATATTCAGTGCATCAATACCTGGAACCAGAATACTCCAGAGCCTGTTCAAGTTTGTGTTCACGATATCTTTGCACAAGTGGTAGCAAAAATACCAGAAAGCCCAGCTATATCCGCATGGGATGGAGAGCTTAGCTACCAGGAACTAGACGAACTGTCCTCACGTCTTGCCTACAGATTGATACAATTTGGTGTCAAACCCGATGTAGTAGTTCCCCTTTATTTTGAAAAGTCCATGTGGATGCCAGTGTCGATTCTAGGGGTGATCAAGGCAGGGGGTGCATGCATAGCTATGGACTGCACGCAACCCCTGAAACGTGCTCATGATATCATAAACCAGGTGAAACCAAAGATAGTCCTTCTGTCACGCAGCAACCTTGATAAGGCTGCACAATTTACCAGCACACATCTACTTGTGGTCGATCAGGGTTCTTTGGGCACCTTTTTACACCCTTCAAGTAGCAGTTTGCAATCAGATGTGCAGCCTCACCACCTCCTCTATGTTGCATTTACATCAGGAAGCACCGGCCAACCAAAAGGAGCAATGATAACACACTCTAACTTTTCATCTGCAATTAAATACCAACAGAAGGCCCTTGGGTATAGTTCTGGCCATCGGGTTTACGACTTTGCATCTTACGCATTCGATGTAAGTTGGTCGAATGTGCTGCATTCTCTAACGTCTGGCAGTTGTCTGTGCATCCCGTCTGAGCACCAGAGACGTAACGAGCTTTCTACCTCAATACGTGATACCAGGGCTACACACATTGACTTAACCCCCTCAGTTCTACGGCACCTCAGCCCAAGAGATCTACCGGAGCTTCAAGTGGTCCTGTTGAGTGGAGAGCCTTTCACTGAAGCAGATCTTGGTGAATGGATAAATCACCAAGGACTGGTTAATACATATGGACCTGCTGAATGCTCTGTCAAGGCCACCTTAACTCCCACTGTTGCAGGCATGACCGCCAACAATATTGGCGTTGGATATGGCTTGAATACATGGATAGTTAGGCTAGACGGCACGGACAACCTCGCACCACTCGGCTCAGTAGGTGAACTCTGGCTAGAAGGCCCTCTGGTTGGACTCGGGTATCTGGGGGATGAAACCAAGACAGATTTGTCCTTTGTAACACGTCCAAAATGGTTGCAATCCAAGGAAAAAACATGTCGTTTCTATCGTACCGGTGATCTTGTCCGTTACGAGCCCGATGGGACCCTGACTTTCCTTGGTCGCAAGGACTCACAAGTCAAAATCCGTGGGCAACGCACAGAACTAGGCGAAATCGAGCATAATATACAATCTGTACTCCGTGCATTTGATCCTGAGGTCCGGGTTGTTGCTGATGTTTTCAAGCCGCAGAATAGTGACAATGCAATTCTTGTCGCTTTCTTTGAACCCCAGAGGATAGATTCTTGGTACGACGCAGTTGACCTGGACGAAGAGCTTTCAAAGATGATACCAGCATATATGATTCCAACGGTATATTTACGCATCACAAGCTTTCCATTGACCCCAACGGGAAAGACAGATCGGAAGAATCTACGTCAAACACACGAATCTATGACCCTGGAACAACTAGTGGCGGCCAACGCAGCTCGCAGATCCAAGCCCCAATTGCCTGTTACTACGGAAGAGAGGCTGTTAAGAACACTTTGGGCTGAAGTCCTCAAGATTTCAGAAGAGATCATTGGGACAAATGATAGCTTCTTCCGGATTGGAGGCGATTCTATCAGCGCAATGCAGTTGGTTGCCGCTGCACGACAATGTGGTATTATTCTCACCGTCGCAGAAATATTTAGCTCTCCCCAGCTCAGTGCACTGGCAAGGAATATTGAGGTTCAGAAACCTTCACAACGAGTTTCGGGTCTTGATGTCCAGCCGTTTACACTAATTGACGAGCAGATTAAGCCAGATGAAGCCAGGGCAGAGGCAGCACGCCTTTGCGGCGTCCAAATAACTGATATTGAGGATATATTACCTTGCACTCCTCTCCAAGAGGGCCTGCTTGCAGGGAGTGTCCGGCAACCTGGTGACAATGTGCTATCTGAAACACGAATTCTCAATGATGTCGACATTGACCGTCTCCAAGGCGCATGGGTTAAGGTCTTACAGATGACTCCTATCTTCAGAACCCGTATCATTAATCTCAAGAAGCAAGGGCTCGTTCAAGTTATTATCCGATATGAGTGCTGCAGGCTTTCTGATGGCATACCAAAACACGAGTTTGGTCTCGGTACTCCCCTAATGCAGTATGAGATCTTGCACTCCGACTCTAGCATGCCGTCTCGTTTCATATGGAGCATTCACCATTCCCTTTACGATGGATGGTCCATGGGATTGGTTTTCAATCTCCTGCATAGAGTCTACCACGCTCAAACCATACCTGCGGCCCCTTCGTTCCAATCCTTCATCAGACATATAAAAGATCACAACTGTGACCACGCAGAGGGTTTCTGGAAATCCCAATTTCAGGATTTCAAAGCTTGTCAATTTCCCACTCTTCCGTCCAAACAGTTCAAGCCAAGATGCGACAAGCATCTAGAGTTGGATATGAAAGATATCGCCTGGTTTGGCGATTACACTGCAGCAACGAAGATAAGACTCGCCTGGGCAATTCTTTTATCAACAATTACTGCCTGTGTCGATGTCTCATTCGGTGCGACGGTTTCGGGCAGACAGGTAGCTTTGCCTGATGTTGAGAATATTATTTCACCTACCTTCGCCACAGTTCCATTGCGAGTCTTACTTAGCCCTTCAAAGACCATAGGAGAGCTACTTAAACAGGTTCAACTCCAAGCTACGGAAATGATACCATATGAACAGATGGGACTCCAACGTATTCAACAACTAGGTGAGGACTGCGAACTTGGATGCCAATTTCAGTCTCACATGGTCATACAGCCCGCTCCCCAACCTGAGGCAGAGTTTTCCTTATTTGGCCCGTCAGTGATTGACCCCGACCAAATTGAACCCTTCAAGCTTCACGCAATTTCACTGGAGTTTGACCTTTTGCCCAAGGGTGTTCTACTTCACGCAAGCTATGACTCGCGAATTATAGCCCCTTCTCGCTTCAGTCGGCTTGCTAGGCGATTCGAGCACATTTTAAGGCAGATCTGCTTACCAAGTACTCAAGATATACCACTCTCTTCGATTGAAACTAATAGTCAACATGATATCGAACAGATCTGGCACTGGAATCAGAAACCCGTCCAAAAGGCAGACACAACAGTACATGATATATTCAGAAATGTGGCCGAGAACCAGCCCGACGCTCCGGCCATTTGTTCCTGGGACGGTGATTTTACCTATAAGCAGGTGAATGATATTTCCAGTGGAATAGCGTATGAGCTTCTCTCTGAGTCGTCACTTCAGACTCATTCCAAAGCCGTGGCTTTACTCTTTGAAAAGTCAAAATGGACTCCACTATCTCAGCTCGCTGTCATGAAGGCCAGTTGCACGTCGGTGGTGCTTGATTCAACGCTTCCGGTTGAGCGGCAGCGTGCTATTATCAATATCGTGAGCCCTAGGATTATTCTTACATCCTCGGAACAGAAGCCGAGAGCAAATGAACTTGCTCCTGCAGGTACAATTGTCAAAGTAATTGATGAGAGTTTCGTCTCCAAGCTACCGAGCCCTGAGAACGTATGCTTGCCTCTGGTGGATCCAGAGTCCTGGCTATACATCGTTTTTACTTCCGGTTCTACGGGCACTCCAAAGGGAGTGGTTATAAGCCATTCAAATATTGCAAGCGCACTTAAACATGGACAAGCAGCGCTACAGTTTAGTGAGAAGTCTCGTGTATATGATTTCGTATCATATGCGTTTGACGTCTCCTGGCTCAACGTTGTGTACACACTTTGTGCGGGTGGGTGCCTCTGTATCCCGTCTCAGTATGAGATACAGAATGAGCCTTCGGAGGCTATACGTCGAATGAACATCAACACGGCATTTATTACCCCAGCTGTGGGGAAGCTCCTGCATGAATCAGATCTAAAGGTTATCAATTTTGGCGGCGAAATCTTACCCCAAGATGAGATTTTATACTGGAAAGATAGGGCAACGATTATACACTCGTATGGCCCTTCCGAATGTACCCCCATCTCTATATCCCATATCCTCGACCCTCTACGCAGCCCTGTTATCGTTGGCAAAGGACTCGGAGCCGTAACTTGGGTTGTTAAACCAGGAAGTGAAGAGCTAGCAGCCGTTGGCGACATCGGTGAGCTTTGGCTCGAGGGCCCCCTTGTTGGTCAGGGATATTTGAATGATCAGCAAAAGACGGACGCTGTATTTGTACGCGATCCTAAGTGGCTTTTACGCGGCGCCCCTAGATTTGCAGGCCGCAAGGGACGTTTATACCGGACAGGTGATCTAGTTCGGTACGAAGACGATGGCAATCTAGAATTCATCGGCAGAATCGACACCCAGGTCAAGATCCGTGGCCAGCGTGTGGAGCTAGGGGACATTGAGCACCATATTCGTGGCGTCCTTGGGCCTGCTGTGGCATCCCATGTTGTTGTTGACATTGCGAAGCCTGCCATATCCGACCAATCGATGCTAATCGGGTTCATTAAGCTTGCGCAGAATGGAATTTCTGCTGGCTCGCCCGAAGCCTCAAGCTACGCCCAACGGCTTGCTGTCTCTATCAAAGCCCACTTGTCGACTCTAATACCACAGTATATGATACCGAATGCGTATATGATACTGGACAACATCCCTATCAACACATCCGGGAAAGTCGATCGTGGCAAACTACGCAAGATGGTATCGTCACTGCGAAAGGAGGAGCTGCTCTCAGTAAGCCGTAAGCCAAAGAGAGGGCCACAGACGGCTGAAGAATCGAAGCTACATGCTGCAGTAGCGCAGGTATTGGCTCTTGATCAGGATACTTTCGATATGGACGACAACTTCTTCCAACTTGGCGGCGACTCAATTAGCGCAATGAAGCTGGCTTCACTTGCCAACAGCGAAGGCCTGATGCTTCGGGTGATGGATATCCTCGTCAAGGACCGACTCGGAGACCTTCTCAAGGCTGCTGACCTGAACAGTGCGGGCCAGTCGAGTAAACAGGGAGTGAACTGTGACAATGGCACGCTGCCACAGCCCAAAAAGCCTTCTGAAAGCGAGGTAATGGCGCAAATCCAACCGGGTCATGGAATTCTGCTTGATATCCTACCAACCACCCGCATTCAATCTAGTTATCTAGAAGACAATCTCCATGTTCCGAGGCGGTCATGGCTCTATAGCTATATCGACTTTGCAGATCTTGCCAGCGAGGAACGGATAATTTGGAGCTGTGAGCGACTGGTTGAGCACTGCAGTATCTACCGAACGGCCTTTGTTCAACACGGTGGCCGTTTCTTCCAAGCTGTCTTTAACAGCTGGAAACCCGCAATCCCGGTTGTCGACTCCGCAGGTGGTATCCATGAGGCTTTTGAACGGTTCGTTAAGGATGAGGAAACCAAACAGGCCGTTATTACCGCGCCTTTATTACAATTCGCACTCATCCGTGGACCGTCTGCCCGTGCCAGACTAGTCTTCAGCATGTCGCACGCCGTGTACGATGCAATCAGCTTCGGCAATACCCTCAAGATGCTAGCGGACATCTACAGAGGCTCTGTCCAACAACCTGCTAGCGATTTTGGGCACTACATCAAGCATATCCAGTCGAACAGAACGGAGAGCTATGATTTCTGGCGCGGGCTCCTCAAAGATTCATCGATGACGTCGGTTCCATGTGAGCTGGCGTCAGTCACGCAGGATAGGCCTCCAACAGTGCTGGAACGGTCTATTCCACTGCCCATCCTGCCTGCTGCCGTAACTCATGCATCGCTATTCACCTTCGCCTGTGCAGCAGCCCTTAGTCATATCACCGGCGAGCCAGACGTGATCTTTGGACGAGTCGTCTCCGGCCGAGCAGCTCTTGGTGCCGACCTGGTAGATGTCATCGGGCCGTGTCTCAACCGCGTGCCAGTCCGCGTCCACTGCGGTGCCGGAAGAACCAGGGCGGACAGCATTGCCGCCGTGCAAAGACAATACGCCGAGATGGTCTCTCATGAAACGGTTGGCCTGTCTGATATCGTACAGAACTGCACCGGCTGGCCCCAGAACATAGCCGACTTTGGCTGCTGGACTCAGTATCAGAACGTGGATGAAAAGGTCGCCTTGGAGCTTCCAGGAGCCATCGGGGTATCAGGATATGCAGAAACATGGCATTTGCCTGTTGCTGTCGCTTTTCTGGAGATCTTTGCAACTCCAACAAGTGATAATAAGATGGCCGTCAGGGTGATTGCTGGCCCGGGGTACAAGCAGAGCATCGTAGAGGCGCTTCTGGCTGCGGTTTGCCTGGAGTTGGAGAAGTAACAACAACATCCTAGCTTGTTTGTTGACTATTGGTTGTATTCAAGGCTGGTTGGATTCCAACTCACAACAAAGCTAGTTATCTGCACTTCATGCTGAATCTCTTCTGTATATAGCTCGATGATTCTTTTCTAATAATAATTATTTCTACTTTGCTACCATCCGATCCTTAGATTCCTGTCGTCTATCAGCATGTCGTACGCCGTCTACCGCGTTGCCTCCGCCGGCCTCCCGCGCGACCACCACGCCATCTTCGTCGAGACCAGCGAGAACGGCGAGAAGACCGGCCATCTATTCCAGGTTACGGGGAATGTACAGATCGGCATGTCCTTCGAGCAGAGACCGGAAGGCCAGCCGGAGGCCTCGAGCTCGTTCGTCGACAAGCAGGAGATCGGGACTGTTACGCACGCGAACTACCATCGGATCCAGGCGATATGCGAAGGCATTCCTCCTCCACGGAAGCAGTTCGAGGGTGCAAAGCGGCTATATCCCAAGGAGCCCGTCAGACGATGTCAGGAGTGGACGGCTGAAGCCATACAGGCGCTGAAAGACGCTCAGGTTCTGATGTGATGATGGAGTCCGATACAATATAAAACTACCACCCGGTCCAGAAATATATCTACGGTGTACAACGTTGAATCTATCGCCGTGCCAATTACGGCCAGGGAGACACCAGCGTGAGCTCATTGATAGATGCTTTACAAGAATCATACAGCCGGCGAATTCCTCTATCGTTCGCCGCCAGCAACCTCGCACCGCTTCAGCATCACCATCTCAATAGCCATGCCGGGTCCAAACGATGCTGCCACAACATGGCCTCGTTTCTTCTCATATGTCCGCAGCCTATCAAGGACTGATAATATGGTTGGACTCGATGAATTCCCTCGAGTCCTGTATATTTCTCGGCTCGCTCGAAGCTGGTCCTCCGTCAGCTGCATTGTCTCCTGGATCCCGTCTATCAAAGCTTTTCCGCCAGGATGCACCGCCCAATCGAAATCGACTACGCCCAGCTGCATATCTGCTGCGAATACTTGCTCTTCATACGATGGCAGCAGCCTATGGAACATCGGCCCAATCGCTCCCCTTGCATAAGTTGGGATATCCTTGGTCAAAACGCTCCGAAAGCCTAGGAACAGTCAATATTTCTTCTACCATCGAGACACTTCAGCATTTCCTTACCATATGGATCAGTATAACTTGTGAGGTGCTGCATAGTGTCCGGTATTAGAGCATGGTCCCATTCGATAAGCTCGAAAATCGGATTCGCATTAATTCCCTCCAGTGCAGTCCTGTTGCACAGAATAAAGGCTGCGGCTGCGTCCGAGAACAATGCTCCAGCTATGTTGACTTTACTGAGATCTGTGCATTGTTCTGCCTCTGCCAGGTCATGTCGAACATTAGGCGTGCAAAGCTCGCAGGCATACGCTAGTATGCAAGCTGGTCTTTTGCGCATGGTCGCTCCGCAGGCAACCTGAGAGGCGACTCTCATAATAGACAATCCACCAGCACACCCTACTCCGTGGAGTAATATACGACTTGTCCTCTCTGGCAGACCAAGCTTTTCATTCACGAGGAGATCATACCCGGGATTGCCCTGGTTGGTACACGTTACACCGACAGTGTGTGTTATCTGCTCTGGAAGGACACCCGCTTCCTTCATTGCTTTCATGCAGGCTTGCACGGCGAGATCGACCCCATCCCGACGAAATAGCTCGTCAAGGTCAGCAATCGATGGCGGAACAGAGTCGCAGGCAAATCCAGTTTCATAGGACCGAATTGATGAACGAGTTTCAATTCCTGTCGAGGCATTGATTTGAAGCAGCTTTTGGAGGCTATTTGACGATATCTCGGAGTTAGCATCGTTACTTTTTTACGCTTCGTGGAACGCCGCCTCGTCCCTGCTTAATACCTTACCCAGGGCGCCGTATATCGTAAAACCGTTCGGCAAAGCAAGTTAGTTTTTCATGGTTAAGGAGATACGGCGGATATTGCGACCCGAGACCGACTATGAACAGGCCTGGAGCCACAAGAGGACTGTTGGCGCATTTAGAGGCAGGCATCATGTCAGATCAACGGCATGCATGTTTTTTTCTGGGTTGGGGGGCTGAGTCTGGAATAAAATGAATACGAGAAGATTCAATTCCATCCCACAAACTCTGCAGCAAAAGGCGCTTGGTCTAACGAAGCTATCTTCCCTCAGCCTCATGACGAAATCCCTGCCCTCATGCCTCTCACCTGCAGGCCACTTGGGTCCGCAATCATGCCAACGCTTACACTCTCCTTGCAACCTGTTCTGTCAAGGACCTTCAGGTCGGAACACATCCCAGTCGAACTCCCTGGCGAAACTCCCGATAAATTTGCAATATTCTTTTTCCAGACCTGCAAATAATTCATTGCCGAATATGAGACCCAAAATTTGCCAAAACTAGCTGTCAAGGGGCCTCTATTGTTGCTAGCATTGCACGTTCACTCGAGACTGATTGCGGCTCGACCATGAAGAACTTGATGCCGCTACAAAGTTTGTAGAGACGGCAAAGGGATTGCTTGAGAACGCCATTGAGGCCTGTCAACGACCCTTCCACAACGCCGAGGGCCTGTGTCTCCTTGTTGAACAGTCCATACGTCCAATGAAGGCTGAATGGAATGAAGAACACATACCAGCAACCTAGGATTTCATTTTGCTAACTAGTCCTTTAGTTTGCAATCGGAAAGTGCGGGATGCTAACGGAGCTCGCTCGCTGTCCCGAGCGTGGTGCATCTAGGTCACTCGCGCAACTGAGATGGAGGATTGAACAGGCACAATGTACTAACGTAGGATCACCAGACACCGATATAGCTTGTGCTTGGGTTGAAGCCTATGGAAGAGACTTAGATATGCTACCACTCTCCACCCCTGTTGTTGTATGGATAGTTCATTTCAACAATAAACAAGCAAGAATTTTACAACCAACTGCCAACCATTAACTACTTATATGCCGGTCAAAAAGTCACTTTGCGCCTGTTGATACTTGCGTTCAAGCAGTATTTGATAGACTCGACGAGTTATATTCAACTTTAGAATGTTCAGGGGCTACCACGGAGGATCAGTCGACAGCGCGGAAGGCACGGTTGATGACTGCAAAACAACGATACCCAAAACATCCGCCCTTCTATGGGCTTTGACGACAGCAACAAGGCTCTCTCGTTCATTAGATACACCGACCAGCAGCTGATCCATCAGCCAGTTTGAGTCTGCAATGGTCCCTTGGCTGCGATCCATGGGGGCGTCTCCTAACGCTGAGATGCCCCTAAATATCCTGTCGAAGCTGCCTTTGGAGCTATGGGGGGTGATCATGAACCAGGTGAGGTCCTACAACTAGATATGCAACGACATAGTTATATATTCTGACTTATGAGTAACCGATGGCTAACCAACGGGCAAAGATACGGCATCAAATGGACCTACGGAACCTGTGTCTAGCATGCAAATTCCTCAATAGCATCGCTCTTCCAGTCCTATACGACCATGTAACCGTCAGTCATCCTAAGCTCGCTACGTATGCCGGGCTGAGCGGCACATTAGCAGCCCAGATTGAACAGCTACCACTGCATCACTTAAAACATACAAAACATCTCACCTTCACCCATCCAGAGTTACCCCTGTTACCTTCGCCTTCGAGGAGCGGCAGTGGAGAGTTCATCACAGAAGAGGAATTCAAGAAGGGAATTATGAAGGCCATAAATACCCTGAGTCTAGCCATTCCTCGGGACGGCCTGCGTTCCTTTAGGTATTGTCTTCTCGCCCACTCAACTGTGCTGATTATTTATCTCCTGGCCTGCTAAATTCAATTCTGTCTAGCTGGGACCTGGGGCCGTGTCTTCCCGGTGAAATATTTAGCAGTGAGCGCGGATTGCTCGCCAACCAGCGGCAAATCACGAGTATCGATTTGGTTACTTGCGTGATGTATGACGAGACAATTGAATTCCCCATGGATATGTCCCACCTCTGCAACCTCCGTTCTTTGACATATACATCGCCGTGGCATCCGGCAGATCTCAACTTGATACGGAAGTTTCTCCAGTTGCGCCACCAGCTCACTACATTGGAGTTACAGCTAGGCGCGCTGGCTCCAGCAATTGCCATTTGGGACCGCGACACCATTGATATCAAGGATTTACTCTTGGGTAGCCAGGAAGTAGGGGAGAGTCAATCTTTGCTCAGCCTTGAAGCACTATCACTGAAGTTACCTCTCAATCGGATCGAGGCAGATATTGTATCTGCGTTGAATTTTGACTGTCTACGCTGCCTGAAGCTACACAATTGCGACGGAACATCTACCTTCCTAGATGCTCTAAGTAGTTCTACCAAACCCTTGAGATTGAAGTCATTTCAACTCAAGTTCACTCCACAGGGATCTGACGCGCATAGCAGCTCTGAAATGTTGTCTGCTGCTCTTGCAAGCTTCCTTATGGCTTTTCAAACACTGGAAGATCTCTACCTTTCGATACCGCGTATTTCTCTCACAGCCATTGAATGCCGAATGATTCAGAACCACTATCCAGCGCTTCGTCGCCTGCTCCTGCATGGCACCATTCGGCTAGAAGATCCTTCATCATATCCCGCGGAAATTTCAGATGAGCTTTTTTATGCCTTACTGACGGGCTCTCCAATAGAGTGCATCTCTCTGAGAATGCAGCTTGGAATACCAGTGAGTGTGATGCTGGGGGTTTAATGCATATCTTACTTTCCACAGTGCCCTTTTTTGCTAATCACTGTCTGTCCGAAATCAGATTGAAAAATGGCGGGAGCTGTCTCCAAGACCGTCGTGCAAGTTGTTACAAATCCGACGGGCAGGGTTTCGTGAGAATATAACGGAAAGTAGCTCGGAGGGCTTAGGCGAATTATTTTATGGAGAAGGGATGCGCTTGGATGGTAGGACTACTTACCCCTGAAGAAGTGCCAATTTACAACAATTATCTATGCTAACCGTCCTAACTAGATGACGATATACCTACCGTGGAGAATTTAAGGAAGTCGAGGAAGCCTACGATCCTATCTCTGCTTGAGTTTGCTGAATGGGCATTCAGCGACGATGGGCTGCCTAAGCTCCAGGTTCTTGTATGGGGAACTCTCAGTCGTGAAATAACCTTTATGAATTCACAGCTGTATTTCTGCAGAACTGAAGACAGCTTCAAGACACTGACTCGAGCAGATCACTATGCTTGGGATATTCTGCAGGAAAATATGGATCTGTTGAGCTTTACATATCCGGTTATATAAGAAATCCCGTCCGGAAAATCCAGAGTTGATAGCAGGGTGAATGTCGGCACAAAAGCCTTTTGATGCAATTTGCCCAGCCATTGCTATCCTAAGGTAGAGACGGGGAACATACACGCATTATTCCGTCTGGATATGATATATACATTTTTACACATATTACTTATCCCCAGCCCGAATCGCCTAACTTTTGCTCGGTATAACCATTCACTTAGAAGCCCCCTTAGTCTCCTTGATAGTCCTCGCCTTGCGCACTTCTTTTTCCATCTGCTCCGTCTCCACGCTGTCTACCTCTCCTCTATCGGCTTTGACCTAAACATTGCCGTTAGTTGATCCTGTATAGCCCATAGAGAGTGAGGTCTAAACGTACATCTGCCTCACTGCTGCTGGCAAGGCTGTTATTCCACTTCGCTTGGCCCTCTTTGTGTTTGGATAGGTGTTCATGCTTCTCCCTCTCGACTTCAGAGGATACTTCCTTTGTGTCTCGGTCTGTTGGGTAGCTGGTTAGTTGCAGAACTAGATGCAGACGGATACGTGCATAGGGACGTACGTCTGTCTTCCTCCTTCAGGGCTCTGTAGGGCGAGGAGGTATGGAATAGATATGCCTGGGTAAAAGCAGGTCTAGTGAGAGGACGGAGCTGGAATCTGCTGCCTCTGAGCATGGAGGAGCGAAGGGAGGATGTGATGGATGCCATTGTAGTGGTCGTAGTAGTAGTAGTAGCAGCGTATGGTAGTAAAGGTGGTTGTTGGCAGGACGTCTCGAGATGCAGCAGAGATATAAGAGCAAAACGGCCAACGCAGGATGATGGATGACGAGTTCTACCACCTTCCAATCGGCCCGTTTGTGTAAGTCAGCAGCAGGACCCGGTCAATTAATGGAGTCGATAAGTTCCTGGTTTTTGGATACACGCAAGAAGCAAGCTGGGTTGGAGATGTTCTGCGCATCCGAGGTGTGACGTCATAGGCAGGGCTCTAGGGCTGAGATCTTGCTACTACACGAGAACATTGGGAGAGATGGGAGAAGAGGATAAGAAGTAGAATGTTCATTGTATTATTTATTCAGCGCCCTAACAAGCGGGCGGTCTTATTTTTCTTTTCTGTCCTTTTTTTCCTTTGCATGTCCACTTTTCCATCGAGTCCTTTTGGATGGTGACCGGAGGATATTAATGAAGAATCGTTCAACGAGACAAGAGAAGAGAAAGCGGGTAGAGAGAATTAAGGAGAAAGAAGGAAGAAGAAAAAAAGAGAGAGACAGAGAAATAAATAATGGTAGATAGGAGAAAAACAAAATGTGGCAAGCAGAATACACTTCTGTTGAAAAAAGCGAAGAACGAAGAAGGGAGAAGACGAGTATATGATATGGGTAGTAGAAAGGATGCAACCAACCGACCAACCAGCCAGCCAACAACGGCAACAACAACAACAGCAACCCGAGTACAGCAACAGACACACCATCCATCCATCCATCCGACCGACCGACCGACCGTCCATCCCGGGGGGGTTTTTTATCATGAGGTAATATGTATCATGGGGGAGGGAGACGAGTGCAACAATGAAGAACCGACAAAAGGCAACAACACGACGACGCAGCAGGCGTTCTATCATCAGGTAAACGACAACCAAACCAACGACGAGTATCCGGTATCCAGTATCCAGTAGTGGGCAAGTAAGTAATCCAAAGAGGTAATGGTATAAACAAGCAAATATTTTTTGGTAGTTCGAAAAAAGGGGGAGGATATTCGAAAGGTCTTTTTTTTCAAAGAAGTTGAAGTCGAGAAGTTGAAGAAGTGAAAACAAGGGCATGAAAACACCGACCATTCCTCCAGTTCCGTCCGTCCGCTCCGTATATGTATTGTATGTAGTATAAGTATAGTGTTGGCATATCGTTAAGAAAAGAGATGATGATTTGCAAAAAAAAAAAAAAAAAAAAACCAAGTAGAGGTCGAGGAGAGAAAGATACACGCCGTCGCTCAGCCCGTCGAGAGAGATGAAGAATAGGGAAAGAAAATGGTGGGAGAAACGAGGTTTTCGTCGATTACCGAAAAAGTACGTATAGATGGTATAGTGTTGTTGATGCAAGGAAATAAACTGGAATAGCGAGCGAGAGACGATTCGTCATGGCGTGAAGGGAAAAAAAGAACGTATTGGAGTGGTGAAGTCTATCTACCACTCTCGTCTGGTGGGACTGGAGACTCGCATGCCGGTGCTCGGGTTGACGATGGGGATGGCGTTCCGTGTCCTGACGGCGGCGGGCTGATGGATCTTGCCCATCATGCCCGACATGGCCATGTGCCCGCCCATGCCGTTGATGTGGTGTTGCTGCATGGGGTGAACCTGGTGCTGCAAGGGAGACGAGTCTGGCGAGGCACTGCCCAGCGAGCTACGGTCCGAGGCAGCGAGGGAGTGGATGGACTGCAGGTCGTCCTCGGTCAGCAAGTTGGGGCAGAACTCGAGGTCGTCGTCGAGGTCAAAGGAGCGTCCGGCCTCGAAACGGGCCCGGAAGGCGGTGATGGCAGGAGCCTCGACGAGATCCCGCATCGACTTGACGCCGCGGAACTGGCGGGAGCCCGAGGACGAGGCAGAGGCGGTGGTTGGTGCGGGAGCGGTCGAGGGGGTGGTGAGCGAGCTGAGGGTCGAGGTGGCGCCGGCGTTGGACGGGGTGAGCCGTTGTCGACGACGGTGGTGGTGCTGATGCTGATGCTGATGCTGGTGCTGGTGCTGGTGATGCTGGTGATGAGACATGGTGGTTGCTGTAGCCGCTGGCAGGTGTGTTGGCGGCGCCGGGTGTTGCTGGTGGTGGTGGTGGTGGTGGTGTTGTTGTTGTTGGTGTTGGTGTTGTGGGCTGTGGTGGGCGAAGAATAGCGCAGACATAGGGATGGTCGACTGGACAGAGTAAGACAAACGAAGAAGAAGTAGAAGTAGAAGCAGAGAAGTAGAAGAGAAGACGAAAGATCAAGAGTCGAATGTGAATGTCGAGATGAAGTCGAGATGAAGTCGAGCAAAAGTGACGAAGTTGAGAAAGTCGAAAGAGGAAGCGAAGGCGGTGAAGCGGGCGAAACGAAGAAAAAGCGACGAAAAAGTGGATTCTGCCGCTAGGCCTGAACGAGAATGCCGATCGATGCTGCGCTATGCAGAGTGACTTCGCTCGCCATAGTAATTTGTATTGTGAGAGAAGTCACTTTGCATGGCAGCGCATACCCTTGCATCATCGTCCGCCTGACCAGCCAGAGACCCAGCGACCCAGGGGGTGACTTCGGCTCTGCTGCTCGCATCCATACAGACACAAGTATCTCCGGATTTTAGCGCCGAGTTTCATCCATTAATAGCACAAGCAGCGCTGACAGGGGGCAGGGAAGCCAGTCGACTGCTGCAGGTCGAAACATGTACATGCAGAGGCCCAACGCCAGCGCCAGCCTGCTCCTCCTGCTCCTCTCTGAGACTCTGAGATTCGTCCGCGCTGTCTGGTTGCTACTTGTCGAGAAACCTCCCCCGCACGTAGCGGCCTATCGCCTCGCGCAGGCCCTTCTCCCCGTAGCCCTCCCACACCTCATACAGCGCCACCATCTCCTGCGTGCATTCCACCACGGCCTCGATCGACACCTCGCTGCCTGCCAGCCACTCGACGACCTTCTGCACCCGGCCCCCGTCGCCCATCCCTTCTCGTATGCCCGCCGCCATCCCGGCAGAACTTGTCGTGCCTGTTCCTGGACCGGTGCCGGTGCCGGTGCTGGCGCTGGCGCTGGCGAGAGTGCCTGGGCCTGCTGCTGCTGCTACTGCTGCTGCCCCTGTGCTGGCGCTGCTGCTACTGCTGCTCGTTCCCGGCTTGAACACCACAGCCACAAACACCGCCATCACCGCAATGACGTGCGGTGGCTGGAGCAGCGGCAGGTCCGTCAGGTAACTGTCGTTCACCACCGACCAGGCCAGCGCAATCTCGTCGGAGCTCAGCGTCAGTCCCGAGCTCGCCGTGTTGGTCAGCGTCGACGAAAAGTCCGAGAGCGTCCGGTACGGGTGGTGCACGATCAGCTGCGAGTTGAGCTCGCTGATGAGCCAGAACTCGCACTCCCCGACCTTTGCACTGTCGCTCAGTATGAATTCTACAGTACTCCGTATAATTATTAGACACACTCCGTAGAAATAAACGTATAGATATGTATAACCTACCCGGCCATAGTCCTCTAGCCTCCGAGACGACATACTTGATGTGCTGCGGACACTCCTCCGTCTTGCAGGCAAGGTAGAATGCCGTCGTCAGCAGCAGATAGGGGTTCGTCCGCCGGATGCTGACCTTCGTAAAGAAGCGTTTCACATACACCTGGGCTGTTGCTAGAGCCTGCTGCCGGGTGTTCATCCGCTTCCCCAGCTTGATCAGCTCTGCTCCCGTCAGCACACCAATCACTCTCTCTAACTACTCAACATCGCCGGGCTCTCATCTCATCAGACGTACGCTGGTTTATGTAGATGTTGACCAGCCGGTGGTCGGGCAGCGGATACTGCGCAATGAAGGCCCGGTCTGCCTCGTCCAGCGCTGCCCGCGTCTCCGCCAGCTGCTCGCGGTCAAACAGCCAGAACCGCCGCTGCGTCGAGGTCCAGTAGTTGGCCGCCATGCATCCTCATCTACTCTCCTCTTCTATATTCCTCTTCTATATTCCTCTTCTATATTCTCTCTCTATTCTATATTTCTATTGAATGTCGTCGTTTTGTTGTTGATAACAGTGATTACTAAGCATGATAAATGACGTAAGCCTCCAGCCAATCAGAGGCCGCCAATACAGAAACAACCAAAAAGCGACGACGAAGAACAAGTCGAAAAAGCATCAGAAACAGAACTTCATCAACGCCCAACTTCACTCGCATCTTCTCAGCCAGACAAGCGGGCAGATGATACTGCTGGACACCGTCTGCCGGGGTAGAAGAACCGCCGACACTGCTATCCCACCGCCTCGCCGCGCCGTCTGATGTGCAGCCCACTCGAAGCGACTTACAACTGCGGCCCGCACCGCCGGCAAGAGCCTGGATGCGTCGACCTGCGAGCTCTCTCTTCGTAGCAGACTGAGGCCAGCCGCTCGTCTACTTGTTGCTGTCTGCCACTGTTGCACTCACCGTTGCCATTGGTACGTCCGGCGCTGTCGGCTGTCGGCTGTCTGCTGCTGTGTGTGCCGGTTAGAGCCCAGGCTTGAACCGGTGCCCTCGAGTTGCTCCACCCTTCCCTATCATCAACAATGCCCCGGGACAGTAACGAGGGCATGCGAGAGCGCGATGAACGCATAGAACATCTCTGGAGCTCGCTGGACACGCGGGGAGATGGGCAGATTGATTTCAAGGGATTCAAAAAGGGGCTGAAGAAGATCGATCACCGTATGTTACCGTCTACTGCTGCTACTACCTGCTATGTGTGGTTACATCATATATTGATATTCCCTGGATATAGCTTTAAAAAACGCCGATGACCTGCTATATGACATTCTAAAGGCCATAGACACAAGCCAGGACGGCCGAATACAGTATTCCGGTGCGTTGACATCCTTAAAAGATCTAGTAGTAGACATGCTGACCATGGCGTGCGGAGGGTTAGAATTCTACTCCTTCGTTAAACAGGCTGAGAACCAGCTATGGCGGCTCTTCCAAGCTATTGACCACGATAAAAACGGCCATCTCGACAAGCAGGAGCTGAAAGACGCATTCTCCAATGCTGGCTTGACCGTACCGAGCTCCAAACTAGATCAGTTCTTTGCCGATGTAGACACAAACAGAGACGGGGTCATCAGCTTCGACGAGTGGAGGTATGCACTCCCTACTACACCCTCATTCATCCACTGCCACCACACTGCTAACACCCCAGAAGGGACTTCCTCCTCTTCCTCCCCGACACACATAACCTCCGTTCCGTTATATCGTACTACTCCGCAACCGGCACCCTCAATGCCGAGGGAGATGTGCACATTAACAAGACTCTGCAAGGATCAGGTAGTTACATCTCCTTAAACCCCCCAGTTTTCCTTCCATCCATTCCACCGCGAGTTCAGCCTCCATCACACCAGTCCTCCCCAAGACATATTCCCTCCACCTTCACCACAACTCCCGCCTGATCCAGCCCACAACACACACACACACACACAAGATCTTTTGTTTTGCGCCTCCTTATAACGACCACCATAAAATAGATCAGGGATTAGAAGTGGAACTAGAGTTCATCACCGTCCCTTCTCTCGTCAGATTATGGCTGTCGTACCGCTACCTAGAAGAAGTATTGACCGAAACCACCCCCCATGTAGGCTACTTCCTTGCCGGCGGGATGGCCGGTGTTGTATCCCGAACCGCTACCGCGCCTTTTGATCGGTTGAAGGTCTACCTCATCGCTCAAACGCATACGAACAGCGCGAAGAGTGCAGCCATCAACGCAGTCAAGGCCGGTGCACCGGTTAAGGCCGTGGGGTGGTTGTCTTGGCCTATCGTCGAGGCCACAAAGGAGCTATGGCGTGCTGGAGGCATCAGAAGTCTTTTTGCCGGTGCGTTGCTCCCCATCTCTATGATTGTCCAGTGTAGAACTGTATAAGTCCCTAATCCTGGCTGACAATAATGCATAGGAAATGGCCTGAATGTCGTCAAGGTCATGCCCGAGTCAGCTATCAAGTTCGGTGCATACGAAGTGAGCTCTTCTGCACCACCTCCTGCATGCATGCATGCACAACTTAGCTGACCTACTTTAGGCTTCGAAACGCTTCTTCGCCAGTCTTGAAGGTCATAGTGACACAAAGAATTTGCTGCCCATCTCACAATTCCTATCCGGTGGCATTGGTGGCATGATTTCCCAGTATGGATCCCTGTGCCACAGCTATCTTCTAATCCCTGCACAAGGCCACTAACTAAGAATTCTAGATGCTGCGTCTATCCGCTTGATACCCTAAAATTGTAAGGCCGCCAATATCACCGCTTTTTTTTAGTTTCTTGTCCCTAACACCCACCACCCCTTTTAGCCGCATGCAATGTGAGACCGTCCAAGGTGGCCTCCATGGCAATCAACTTATATACTCCACTGCCTCTAAAATGTGGCAAACAAACGGCATATCAGGCTACTTCCGAGGTCTCCCCCTCGGCCTACTGGGGATGTTCCCATTCGCCGCCATCGACCTTATGACTTTCGAATATCTAAAATCAACCCTGGTATCTCGCAGTGCACGACTAGCTCACTGCCACGAATCTGACGTGCAGCTAAGCAACTTCTCAACTGGAGCCATCGGTGCATTCAGTGGTGCATTGAGCGCGTCCATTGTTTACCCACTTAACGTGCTTCGTACTCGGCTCCAGGCCCAGGGTACCGTGCTGCATAAGCCCACCTACACCGGCATTGTGGACGTGACTGTACGCACGGTGCGGAGCGAAGGTGTCTACGGGCTCTTCAGGGGACTAACGCCAAACCTGCTAAAAGTCGTCCCCTCTGTATCGATCAGTTATATTGTCTACGAAAACTCAAAGCGGTTATTCGGTCTATCTTAAGGGTCTCGGCATTCCACAACTTATGACCCACGACACATCTATCTATCTACCCACCCTACCCACCCTACTACCTACTATACCCACACTCGGCCTCATTTCCATTCTCATCATGTCGGCCCGTCCTATACGGAGTAAGTTTCACTTCACTTCATTTCGTTAGCATATATCCGGCGTGCTTTTCAAGGGCTACCTACGTTACTTGGTTCCTGCTTTTACATGCCATTCTACCATCTTGTGCTTGGGTACATGCTCCATTTAGCCAGGATACTTCCTATTTTTTTCAACCTATGCAACTGGCTCATTAGCCGAGCCATTTCATTTGTACCTATTTCCAGTCTTGTATCATGACGTCTTGTTTATTTAAAAAAAGATAAAAGATAAGAGATATAAATGGCACTCAGCCGTGCTGATTTGATATGACATGCTATTTCATATATCTTTCCAACACCGTAAAACAATCACCGTACTTCACTTCTTGACAGCGTTAACCTCCTCATCCTTACGCATGATATCCGGCAATGGTCCAACAGGCGTAATGGCAAACTGATTAATCTGTCCATGACTCTTGGTATAATGCTTCCTGATATGCTCGAACTGCGTCGTCTCCCTAAACGCCGGGATGTCCCAGTAGAGATGCCTCAGCCAGCGATGAATAGCCGGATACCCAGACCTAATGTCACGAATATTCGTCTTGAAGTGCTGCACGTATACGGGGTCGAAGCGGATGATGGTCGTGAACAGCCTGATGTCGACCTCTGTGATATCTTTGCCGAAGTAATAGGGCGTAGAAGGGGAGTATGTTTTGGCCAGGTGTTCTTCGATTCTGTCGAGGGATGAAAAGAGTGGCGTGATTGACTTTTCATACGCTTCTTGTGTGCTGTGTTTATACCCCGTTAGTAACTACTTTCTCGATTGCAATGGTTGAAGGTAGTAGACTTACGTTGCGAATCCACACTTGTACACGCCATTGTTGACGGTGTCGTAAATCCATTCATTGGCAGCGTCGATATCCTTCTCCAACGCTGCAGGAAGCAGATCGACGGATTTATATTTGTCGTCCAACAGGCTGTCAAATTCATGATAGAACATGCGAATTATCTCCGAGCTCTATATCTAGTGTTAGCAAGAGTATCACCCATCGGGAAATACAGATGGTCTCACCTCATTGCTGACAATCTGTTTCGTCTTCTTGTCATATAGCGTCGGTACCGTGAAGCGTCCCTTGTACTCTGGATCAACGGAGAAGTAAATCTCACGTAGATGAGAGTACCCATTCAATGGCTCGGCTGTCACATTTTCACCCGGAACATTTTCATCAGGAGTAACGAATCTCCATCCCTTCTCTCCCATATGCCAATGAACAGCCGTGTAGGGAATGATATCCTCCAGCCCCTTCAACTTCCGCGTGATAAGGGTTCTATGAGCTATGGACAGTCAGCAAAGGCATATTATGCGAATTGAAACGATACGCCAACTCACCCCATGGACAAGCATAGGAGACATAGAGATGGTATCTGTCCTTCTCCGGCGGGAACTGAGCTCCTGGCTTGCTAGAGATCCAATTCCTAAACGCTGACTGTCCGCGCTTGAATTCTCCGGACTTATCATTTGGATTCACCCAGGAAGTGATGTTTACGTCGTTTCCAGTCTGTCAAAAGGTCAGCATCATCATCCTTCTCCCGTCATCATGCGTAGGGCCGTTGCTATTACGAACCGCCATGCTGCGAGTTGATATCGATAAGAACTTCTTGGCTGACGTCAGCGGGGTAGAGGGCGCTTTGAGCGTGCAGATCAAGTTGAAGCTGATGGGACGAAGGGTAGAGATCATAGCATGAAGAGGAGATGAAGAAGGGGATGATGTTGAAGATATCAAGAGAGAAACTTGATATCTTATATACTTGGTTGCTGCCAATTCACTTTTATCCAACTATTTAACAATAACTTGGAGGGGAAAAAGGCCGAAAGTCTAGACGTGATGACAAATGCTCGAGTAATGCTTATTTTGCTCGCTTCCTCGGGATGTTTTAGGTCGCCTTTCGCTTACGGCTCCATGACCGAGCATGACGCAAGCATTGTATATAACGAGCTGTTATATGTATAGATGTACAGATGGAATATTCTATTACTCTGGCTACCGTTCAACCAGAATTGACCTATCTACGGTTCATCCTTAGGTACATGGAGCAATAAAGCATGCAATAAACGCATGTGCAAAAAACAACTCCTTTTTATCTGGGTTTCCCCGTTTCATTCATTGGTTTTCTTTTGGTCATTTGATTAGGGAGCTACTTGTCAAGCTTGAGCATGACATAGGGAGCTTCGACTTCTTCGCCATCGGGAGTCTCGGGGTGTATTTCAATAATCACGCTCTTCTGGTGTTCGGGAATCGGCTTGCGGCTGATCTCTGCGATCAGTTTGCTCATCCTGTTGCGAGAGATGTTAGTAAATCATATCTTAATTGCTCTATTAGGTCAATTGATATTGTAAACTTACTTCATGGGCAGGCGATCCTTGACCTTCCCAGGTGGATAGAAACTGGCGTATAGCAGGCTGACGCCAGAGCTAACCATAACAATCTCTAGACCCTGCTTCTCGAAGTGGTCTAGGAACTCCTGAAGGGTGACATCTTCAATCTCGAAGCGGTCCCACAGCTTGTCCAGGACAACTTCACCGTTTGGACCTTTGTACTTGGTCTTGGGACTGGCAATCGGCTCACTGAAGCCGAAGAAGGGAAGCGCAAGGTTGACGAAACCATTCTTGTATCTCTCGATATCCTGGTTGTTGTCAATGACCTTGTAAAGCTCGAGAATCACCAATCCAGTCACCAGGGCAGTGGTGGTAGCAATGGCTGGAATAATCTTTCCAGCGATGAACTTGGTGTTGTGCCTATCGGCAGGTTCAATCTCATAGTTCTCTGCACGCAGGTTGCTGGCAGCAGTGATGAAGTCAATGTGGTGGTTTGTGTCATCATCCTTTTCAAACTCGACCGGCTCAAGTTTGAATCCGGCAAGAGTCTTGGGGTCGGGAAGAGAGCTGACGAGCTTGTTGATTTCTTCGTTGTCATCAAACGAAGTTGGCTGTGCTTCCGGCTCTTCATTATCATCGGCCTGAATCTTAACACCAGATGAGGGGGTGAACTCTGGAATGATCATATCATCAGTCACCTTGCGGTAATGGTCCTTATCAACACCGGGGTTCTTAATGTTGTAATTGAAAGCATGAAGGTTGGCGGCAGCAATGATATATGCAAGGTGGGTATCATTCTTGGAGTCAAACTTCAATGGGGTTGGCGCACGTTTTGGTCCAGACCAGAAAAGAGCACCGCTAGAAGTGACCGAGTCTCGAGGGAAGTTAAATAGGAGCTGTTGAATGGCGTTGTTGTAGTACTTCTCAAACTGGTGTCTAGCCCAGACAATACAGTCATCGAAACTAAGAGGCTTCTCGGTAACCAGGAAATCGCGGAGGTTCTCCAAGGTCTGCTTCTCAGAACCACCCTGCTTCAAGGTACGCTCAATGTAGCCTGGCTGTGTAAGATATTGGTTTACAACCTCAGGAGGCCCAGCAAATAGGGACTCGAAGATATCTCTCGCCCAAGCGATAGTGTGCTGAATCTGGTTGGGGAAACTTCTAAGAGTGCACATTGGGAAGGACTTCTCCGGTGGGTCGTGGGAACTGGAGTATGACTCGGTAAGTCGTGGAATGATAACCTGAGTGTTTCCCTTGGTACCGAGGGTACCGCTCTCAAGCAGGGGTTTTCGGAAGAACACACAGCGTCTGTCAACGTATGTACGGGCGTCAACATTGTCAAGGGCGTTAGTAACTCCGTCAAGCTTGGCCCAGAAGTCTTCGTTGAAAATATGTTCGGAGTCGGCGCCAACTCGTTCTTTCAAAGCCGTAATCTTTCCCTTAAGGTCAGGATTCATTGCCTGAACAGCGGTAGCAGCACAGTCACTCTTCAGTTTTCCGACATCAGTAGTCCGGAACAGGAACTGTCGGTTAAGGTTACTCTTCTCGATTTGGTCCATATCCGTGACGGTGATGTGACCCTCAGGACCCGTGCTGAGACCGATCATGGCCCAGTTCTTGAGCATCTCGCAACCGATTGCACCAGCTCCAACAAGGAACTCGTTGATATTTGCCAGTTTATCTTGGAATTGCTGGCCGAAAACAGCGATTTGACCGTCATATCTTGAGTTCCTTGGAGCACAAAGTTCCTCAGATCTCTTGATTGTGGTTGGAAGCGACTCCAGGGAGTCAAAGTACATCCACTGGACAATTGGGTTGAACTTGCCGGAGACAGCTTTCAAGACCTCCTGTGCGGCCAGTCCACCGAAGAAAGCAGCCATGGGGGACAGGTCTCCCCGAGCCTGGTAACTCAATTCACGAATAAGTTTCTCGTCAATCTCAACTTTATCTTCGCCTTCGCCAGCAAGCTTCTGGACAAGAGCAATGACCTCCTTTGCATCTCCTTCGTGATGAGGTCGGGGAAGTTGATTCTTGTGAGTTTCGGCGAACATGTGCAGCGCCTGGACACCAAGATGGATCTGCGCTGGCCGGTCAAATTTGGCAAAGTCGGAGATGACAAGTTCTGGCTTCTTAAGTTGTTCACTGAACGGTTGGAAGTCAATGAACTTAGGCATCTTGACCTGAGTATAACGGCCACCACTTTGATAAGTTCCGAGTCCGCTCACGTCTCCAATGGAGAAGGTAAATGGTCCCTTAACTGTAACCTTCCTAGGCTCGGAGTTATTGAGGGCTTCCATTCCACGAATTTCAGTGAAGGTGACATAATCTCCATCTTCAAATCCGTGTCTGGTATCATCAAGAGCAGAGACCAGCCCTTCCTCATTGATTCCGGCAACAATTCCAGTCAATGGATTCTCGCCTGTAGCATCTCCGACTGTGAAGTTCTTGCCAAAGTCGGTGAAGATATAACCGAATAGGCCGAATGTATCGACAATAACCACATATATCCCGTGTTCATGGCAGAATTCGGCAATTAATTTTTGATCTTTGAGAGTTGTACTGGTAAGAACCACGATCTGGTATCCCTTCAGTTTCTCAAGGTCCTCAGTAAGGCTCTGCCCAGGGAGAACAGAAACTGGAGTATAAGCGTTGAGCTCTGCAACACGCGGAGCCGTAACTTCAGCTCGAGGTTTGCCAACATCCTCTGGCGTAAGGAAGAATTGTGAGGAGAGGTCGGCGGTGGCAGCAGGTGCGGGGTCGAATAGGGTCAGTGATTTAACGCCAGCCAGGGCGATGTTCTTAGCTATTATATTGGTGTCCCAGTTAGTTGTATGTACTTAAAGATCTGAATCTTGAGAATACACACCTATCTCAACACCGAGACCTCTTAGACCGACGATGAGAACGTTTGATGAACCCATCCGCTTCATAGCTTCGTGTCCAAGGACATATCTAACAATATGGTAAGTCTAGTCCTCCTCAAAACCAGCGAAATAAATACCTACAGCTGTCTGCTATAGAGTGATTCATCGATCTCTCCATGTTTGACCTTCTCCACCAGCTCCGGGCTATCCACCTGCATCTTGGTGTCCTGTAGATAGAGTATAACGTGTTAGCTGGAAACTTGAAGGAAGAGAACGCCGCAGAAGCTGTAGAAGCTGTAGGAGCAGCAAGATATGTAATATATGCCAGGATTCCAGTGATACGACAGCCCAGAGGGGAACAATAAGCATGAATAAGGGAGCTCACAGTCATGATTTTCTTGTCGTTTCGATCTACTTGACTGTTGGAGGCCTTGCGTTTCCGAATTTCCAGGTCACTAGCGCGAGAGGAAATTGTGAAAGACGGGGGTGAAAGCCTTGCCAGAGAGCAAGGCCTTCGATATGGCTTTAAAAGTGGAAGATGAAGGCCTTCGCGGCGTCCCTCTGCGGGTGTCTGTAGAGATGCGGGGAGGTAGGAAGTAGTAGTTCTAGCTGGTAAGCAGCTGGAATCTCAAGCTACCGGCTCGAGAAGAGGTTCTTTTATAAGGGAAAAGCAAAGAACAGAGTGAAAAACACAGCTGTAATATCTCCTGCAGCGTCGAGCGAGCGTCTGTGGTCTTCCTGATATTCAGCGAGTTGATGTTTCTCTTCTGTTGTTTCTTCGACCTTCGCTGGACTTTTGGTCATGATGCTGAGTCAGCAAGGCAGAAGTTGGTTCAGAGGCCAAAAGTCAAGGAAGAACAAAGTTGATATCAACTTTCGGAGAGACAGAGAAGGATGAGGCGATGGGATGACTGGTTCATGGTGGTATTTTTCAGGTTTGTAGAAAGGTGACCGGTTGTTTTACGCGACATTCACCGGTCAAGATAGGCCGGAAAGAACATGACCAAGGGGGCCGTAACTGGAGCTGTTCGATGGCCCTTAATGCCCGATTTGACTGCTCCGTACCATGAATATAACATGTTGAAAACGGCAAATAGCATGCTTGTCGTTGATAGGCTGCTCCGCTTGCATCTGGTATATAAGAAGCTGACCAGTGTTTACACCACAACACGAATGATATACCAGCACCGAGCCAGAAGAGATTTACAATGAGGGATAGACTGACAGCCATGTATTACCACACACTCAGGGAAATCTTATCATTTTCGACTGCAGCAGATGTCAGTCCAGTTCGATATTGGGAAACCATGCGGCTCTCTATTACGGGCTTCCATATATTGATCCACGTTACTAGGTACTCTTGTGCATTTACCTGACTCAAAAATATTTCTTTATCTTACTTCTCTTGTAACATCCTAGCTGTGCAAAGTATCACAACTTATTCTACCATCGTGTTGTGCTTGATGTTGTTGAACTATTTATATTTGCGGCTAAAAATAAGCTTTACGCGCTTTATTCTTATTGTTGGACCAAAAGTGACAACAACGCCAAATACAAACAACAACATACATCTTCAACACCATTCAACCGTACCGCAAGAAATGCGAATATAAAATTTCCGGAATACACCTGGATGTGTCGATTCGAGCTTCTGGGCTGTTGTATTTTGTTTTGGCACCGTTTGAAGTCGGCTTGGAGGGACGAGGTGCCTCCAAGGTACTAGTTATCGCCACTCCTCTGCGCGATAAATAGTGATTTATCCCACAGCTAACTCCCATCAATCATCAGATCTAAGGATTTCCCGGATGCAGAATGCTCCACGAGATCCTCCTCTCCCTGTCCGGTCAGCCGTCCCCTATCTTCGAGCAGTCAGCGAAGGACCGCGGAGCTCCCCAAGATGGTTTTCCACTCCTCTCGCCCCAAGAAAAGGCGCTGCTCGAACCAATTGCGCGTCTAAGCCAACTTCATAGCCTGTTGAGAGCACACGCGGAGCTTATATCTTCCTCTCACCCATCGACTGTCTGCCGTGCTGCCTCCACGACCATATCTACGGAGTATTTGGGCAATTTTCAGGAAAAGATACTGGAGGTGGAACAGGCGATACTCGCGAGAGATGCAGGTTATGTCGGTGGTTATGGGATAGTACCACTCTCCACTATCGTAGGAGAGTTTTTTCCTTGGGTACGGAAGCTAGAATGGCTTTGGGAGACTTCGCAATTTATGCTCCCGTATGTGGACAAGGACGCAAAGTCGAAGGGGACACCTGCTGGAAAAGGATGTACAGGCGCTGCTCTCCTCGACTATCTTCGAACGGAGTCACAGACTGGATACACGGATGTGGAGGAGATATCTCTGGGCCTTATCAAAGCAGCTGAAACAGCCTGGATGCGACAACTCTCCGTTTTCATATTATATGGACAACTTCCATCTCTAGGACGAGAGGACTTCTTCATTCAGGAAAAGCCGTCAAATGGTAACCGGCGCACCAATACGGCAGACTTTATACTTCGACCTGAGCTCGTTCCCAAATTTGTGTCACGTCCGACAGCTACCTCTATCTTGTTTGTTGGACGATCCTTAAGTCACATACGTGCTCGAGGAAAGTTCCCGGCCGGAGAGGAAGCGAAGCATTCATCTTCTCAAATGACGCTTCATGGGGAATTCATCCGGACTCTCTCCTCGTTATCATCCCCCATATCAATGATCAACTTGGCCAACGCGGTCTCGGAAATACGACTTGCGCTTTCTCATACAGTTCTCTCACAACTCCTGCCACTACATAAGATAATGGAGGTGCTATCATTACTGCACAACTTTCTCTTGCTCGGGAGGGGCGAGTTTGCCATGGCTCTGGTATCTCATGCAGATGAAAGGATATCAACCAAACACAAACGAACCTACCAGGCTACCTCGATAGAAGAAACTATGGATGTCCTAACCCTCAAAGAAAGTGAAGTAGCCACGGTGCTTACCCAAACATGGACAGAATTATACTCAATTCCCAACGCTGAAGACCCGGTGGATGACGAGCTGGATTTGGCCCGATCTCTGTTGCGACTTTCAATCGAGAAGGACTCATCAATAAGCAAGGATATGAAGTCTGCAAACCAGGCCCTTTCATACATATCCGATGTTAACTTTTCTGACATTTTGCTCGGCTCCCCAACAACCTTATCTCTCCATGTCAACCCGCCCCTGGACCTCTTTCTTTCTCCATCGGATATGATTATCTATTCCAAGATCCATTCATATCTACTAGGCATCCGCCGCGGACAGATGCGACTTGGTGACTTGTGGAAACGAACTTCTCTTAGACGGGTTCATCCTTCGCCATGGGGCCCGCCAATGAGTAACAAACCCGGCGGTCAGGCAAACCTCAAGGTGGGCAGAGAAAGACAGAAGAAACGGGCTGCTTTGATGCGTCGCGTTTGGGCTTCTGGAAGTGCAGCCTTGTTTGTCTTCTCAGAGCTCGGTAGCTACCTCCAGGGCGAGGTAATTGGCAGCTCCTGGCGTCATTTTAACGCCTGGTTAAATGGCGGTCGCCCTCAAAGTTCATACGGACAAGGCTCTCGGCCTGGAACTGCCTCTTCATCCACTACCTTTTATCATTCTCATGATCCCGAGACAATAAACATTGCACATCGCACCTATCTTACCCATCTAATTCAGTCACTTTTCCTAACGGACGTCCCATTTACCCACACTCTACGGTCCCTTATCTCGCATGTCGACCGCTTTGTCTCCCTCCTTGGCCAACTGCAAACAATTCAGCAGAATTTAGACCTTGAGACGGACGAAGGTGTCTTTGACTCACTACAAGACTACGCCCAAGATGAGGCAAGGGTATGGGCTGAAGTATCGGCTGCACGTACCGATCTGGAAAGCTCCATGACAGAACTGATTGCTAGGTTACGTGATATAGATGATCACCGTACCACAAAAGGGGCTACCTCACTTGATATCAGCACCAGGCATTCACACCCAGAACTTCGTTGGGTCAAAGGAAACGAAGAGACAATGCGTGGCAGGCTTGATAATAATGTCTTTGTCCCGTGGAGAGCTGCGGGGGTAGATCGACTGCTTATGAGACTTGAATTCGGCGGGGCTAGTGCCGATGATCATGGCGCTGATACACTTGATTTTGGCGGAAATACGGTATTTGCGGAATAGGGGCTCAGTCATGGCTATAGAATCGTTTATTTGGCGTCTTATAAAGGGGGAAGGGAGGAAAGGTATTCCAGACGGTGGGTTATAGTCTACGTGGTACGAATGAAACATGAATTACTTGATAGCCATTTCTATTCATCCTCTTTCTACACACCGATAGAACAATGAGGGCAAATCTAGAACTGAGCTCATGCACAGAAGAAAGAATTATCATAATCGTGATGTTTGGGTATCTGAAACGCTTGATCTTTCAAGATAATTCGCAATATAAGGAAAACGCAAATATGGGCGGTTTAAATAATATATACGAAGCGAGGCTGAGATGTCTTCTCCATAGCAGCCGGCGACTTTGAAACACCAGGTCCCATAAGCCTCTCAGTTGCTCCGTCCCGCTCCTCAGTACGGAGCATAGCATCCTCTTCGCGATCAAGGGCGGTTTCTCTAACTGCTGACGCAATACCAGCTGCGTCAGCTAGGGCCCGCCTGTTTTCTCGCTGAAGTAGGATTCTTAGGGAAAATGCAAGGATTGCAACTAGGAGCATGAATAAAGAGCACACCGTCATGCCCTTCATATACCATGGCCCATCGGTATCAGGGTACAGTCTTGTACCGATCAGGGGTCCGCACTGGCCGACAATATTGAGAATAGCCATACCGGTACCTTTACCCTCGCCGGCAGGTTTATTATCCATGGTCCAGGCTATGATGATAGTGATGGCAGAGAAGAAACCGGCCGCGGCTGGGTAGAGGCATGCATATCTGATCAGGATATGGACTGAGGTGGGAAGATGGGAGTGGAAGTAGCCTGTGAGGGCTATAGTGAGGTACGTGGCTGATGAGACAAGAGCAAGGATGATGAGGTAGAAACTGCGGCTCCGGTGGCGGTCTGATAGAGATGCAGTTACCAGGACTACTACGAAGGCGAAGAGGTAAGGAGGTGCGGAGAGAGCTTGAGATGTGAGCTTTGAGTACCCCATGCTAGATATTGTTAGCAGTTGTCTCTTGTACACTCAGGGGTATCTGGGGTATCTGGCATACTCATGTAATATGGTCGGCAAGAAGACTGGGAGAGAGCTGAATGCTACGTTGCAGCTGAGAAACATGAACTATTCGGAGGTCAGTAGAATGCCATATAAAGGATATTAACATGTTAACATACCGCGGTAAGGTAAGACTTGGGATCACACAGCGTTCTACCAACTTCTCCCCAATCAAATCTGGTCTTCTTGATCTCATGCTTCGGCTTTCCAGCCTTCAGTCTCAACTTAGCGACCTTCCGCTCTCTGGGGGTAAGATATTTTGCCTTTCCGGGACCATCAGGGATATAAGACCAGGCAATGAACGCGACGATGATGCTGGGAAACCCTTCGTATAGGAACAATGCTCGCCATGGAGCAATAGGTCCGTTTTCGCTCACCCACACGATGAACCAGGCTAAAGATCCGGCAAAAGAGGTGGCTAGCGGAGCAGCGCATAATATCATCCCTGTACGGAAAGCGAGTTCTTCACGCTTATAAAAGAAAGACAGGAAAAACGGAACACCTGGTGAAAAGGCAGCTTCCGAGACGCCGATTAAAGCTCTCAGGAAGACGAGCTGCCAGAACGATGTAACTAGACACTGCATTGAGGCAAGAACTCCCCAGGAGAAGACGCAGATGGGGATGTATATGTGCGCTGGGAGGATCTTGTACATCAGAGTCATCCATTCGAAGCATATGTAGGTGATATAAAAGGCTGTGAGAGCCCATTCGTACTGGCCGGAAGAAAGGTTCAGGTCGTCCATGAGTCCTGCGATTCGCGCATTTCCAATATCTACCACATACACCGATTAGTCCATATACCGACACCCCAGGATCAAAAGAAGACTCACTCGACCGGTCAAGGAACGACAGCAGATATAGAAATGCCAGAAACATGGTCAATCGTCTATCGAATTTCCTTACAACTTGTCTCTCCTCTTCGGGTGTATATGAATTCAACGAATATGAAGCGATTTCGAGGTCATCTTCCACCTCACGCCCCGGGTTATCCCTATATCGTTCATTCCCAGATCGATCCAGCTCGTTATCCTCTCCGTCTTGTTCATCGTCGGCTTCGTCTTCTCGAGAAGGTGAAATGCCCGGTCTGTCATCTTCGTTCGGTATTTCTGTCTCCAACCGTTTTAAGCCCACTCCACGCCCTGACAGGCTGGTAGAGGTAACATCTTCATTTGCCCAGCCCGTCGAACTCGAGGCAGGGGTTAGCATTGACTCAGAGAGAATGTCATCGGTACGGGTGCCCTCGATGTGCGACGGAATCGCCAAGGGTCGAGCGGATTTGGTCATGTTGATATCGCCTCCAGCTCCGCCATGCAGGACGTTCGACTCATCGGCATAGACACTGCTCAGTTAGTCGCGTGAAATGCAAGAACTTCTCCGCAATATACATCCCCTTCTCGAACGGTCGGTCGAATGGGGGTGAAGGACAGTATAAATACTTTGGCGGTTTGATAGTTCAACTACTCCGTCCTTTCTATATTATTTTTAGCTAGCCCGAAATAGCCTCATGTGACTCCTTGTTGATCCTCCCTCTGCCGGCCTTCAATTTTGGTGTCCACAGCCTTCACTCCGCATTTCGGAGTTCACGAAAGGGCAATGTATGCATCGCGATTGGAAGGCTAGAGGCAGAAAGGGTCAAGAGACGAGGAGGCGACTTGCTCGGCAGTTCGGCGCCTTCAGCTCACGGCACAATTTTGGGGTCAAACAGAGAGTCAAAAGGGGAAAAGGCTGAGTGAAGGAAGAATTGCTTAGTAATTCGATATGGAATGCTAGTTTGCGCTATCATTTGCTGGGCCGAGCAGTCAGCTAACCACCGGACTTGATCACCAGGAGCGTCATCATCTCCATCCTGCAGTGTGACGCATGAGCAGCCGGACCCCCCTATCATGCATCAAGTTACCCATTCCAGTCTGATGTTAGTTAAGGTGTCTCCATCACTCCATCACCGTACATGCATATTTCATAATTATTCTGCCCCTCCGTTGATCACTGACTCAAGAGAGAATCACGGTAGTTGTCTATTTGACAATCTCTCCTGGTTTGGCCCTGCCTCGGGGAAGCAGGTCGGTTGCGTCCGTGGAGTATGTCTTCCCAGGGTGAAGTGCTTCAACTATGGCCGGTAGCAGTCGGCCTGTCCCCGGATACCCCGTCGACGTCGGCGTGAAACACGCGGTTTGTCCACAGAAGTTGAACACCGGCCGCTACTCCTACTACGGCGGCGGGCTGAGTAGTCGACAGTTCCCTTGTCCGACATATCAAGTGACCGCTTTTTCCCTCTGTTTATCTCCCCCATCTCGCGTTGGGCCATTCTGGAGGCTTGTTTGAGTACGGGGATCATGTAGTGCGTTGGGTCATGATCACGAAGATGACGAAGTAGGTTCTCTGCGCTGTCACCCACGAGTTTTGCCGTCTTTGTGCTCTTAACCCTAGCATGCTCAAGCTGAGCCGTGGCAAAAGCTATAAACATATTGGCAAGGCTTTGATGCAACTCTCGGATGGAAGCACTAGGAGGCGGTGTCAAGGGATCAGACATCCCTTGTTGCTGGTGACTAGTCTGCTTGTTCCCGAAAATGGGCGTCGTGGCATCGGTCAGAGCGTGATCAAGGGCTGTTTCCTTTCTCCATCCAGTAACTATCAAAGTCAGTGTTTGCTGTACTTCCAATGGGTGTACTATGGCTGATGTTGAACCTACCATGGCCAAGAATAGCGCGTAGAGCAATATTCTTGCTAAACAACGCGTCCAGTCTTCCCATATCATCGTCCTTCCTTATACCCAATATCTCATCTTTGAACAGCTCGATGGCTCCGAAATGAGATAGACTGCTCCCGTTGTTGGTGAGTATTAGCAAGGCCTTGTCGTATACTGTGATTTGGCCATCCTCGAAGCTTTGAGAGCGCGTTTTGATCAGGCCAATATGGTATTCAAACACATGGTTAAAGAGCTCCCTGTACCCAGGAGTCTTTGACAGGTGAATGACTGTTCTGGGTGTCTTGATAGCCTGATATTTGTGAACAAGGATATATACCTCCTTGTCAAGACTAGTTAGTCCATTATCCCCAGGCTTGATGCATTCAAAAGACATATTTGATAGCCCAATTTATATTAATGCAAAGCTGCTTTCAAGATATGGTACAAGGGGATATCAGAGGGGATTGTTGAGTGTGTTTGCTTGGGTAGGCCGCTGGTTAATATGGTCCTAGTAAATTGTAAGGGATAGTTTGGACTCCGGGTGGCTAGATAGGGTGCGGGAAGTTCCGTCAACTAGCTGGTTTCCCAGGAAATCACATATTTATACTGCCAAAGTAGTCCAAAAGTGTAAACATACTGGTATTATGTACCAAGTCCAAATCCTAAACTACAACAGAGTCAAGTACAAGCTCCAGGCTCCCAACTAGGCTATTAAGGCAGGGAAACAGCAATAATGGCTGTAGAGGATATATATAAACAGTGCCAATAAAATAAGGAAAAACCAATCATCACGTAGCAATCATCATAAGCCAAAGGGGGGGAATAAAAAGACCAAGGTTAAAAAAGGGAGAAGAGCAAACTCTTCTAGTTCCGCTCGTCCCAGAGGCGTTCGATCTCCTTGACTAGGACAGAGACATCGCTTCTTTCGTTGCCCTCACCACAGTCCGTCCACTCACCGCCGTCACGGATACACCAGAACTTATTGTCTACTCTGACGGTACAGCTCTTTGTGACGCCGGCATTTGCGCTATGCTGGAAGCTCTTCCTCATCAGAGCAAGGCCGCTTGGTCCATGGTCACAGTCCTCGTGGCCATCACGAGCTTCATCACCCTCATCGCTCTGGCGACTGGCACACTTGTTCAGGGCGTTGAAGCTGATTCCGTACTCAAGTGCGCAGTCCTGGACTAGAGCGCGGTCAGGGATATCTTGGTATTCGGATATCATGCAGTTGGCGAAACCCAGGTATCGAACAACGGGCGTTGTTTCGTAGTTGGGGCAGGACTTGGGTTCCGGCGAAGAAGAGGAGCTGGCGACCCGTGGTGGGTACGGAAGGTTGGCTGCGCAGAGCATCAGAATGTTACCTACACACTCTGGTGGGCCGTGGCGGCAGGATACAGCGGATGAGTCCTTTGAGGCTCTGAATAAGTGGGTAAGTATATGTATGGTAGTCGTAGGAGAGAAAGACTTACGATCCGATGAAAGAGAGCTTGAAGTCGACTTTCCGGTGAACCTGCTCCATGGCCGGCACCACTAGGTCGTGTAGACATGACTGCGCATCCGGACACTTGCTCATAATATGTGCTTCAAATGGTACTTTCTTCGAGTTGTCTGGATCTGTGGTGGTGGAGGCATGCTTGCCATGTCTCGAGCACGCAGCATCCTTCACAGCATCGATATACTTCTGCGGGAAGTGAGGTTTATGAAGCACAACAAAGACCGTCAAGCACAGAAACACGGCTATCAAGCAGTGCCTGGCGAAGTTCTTTGCCTTGGAGCTCTTCTGGCCATCCTGCGGGTGCGAAACAGGCGGCGGGATAGTATCATACTTCTCCTTCATATCGAACATAGCTCTGGTTTCCGAGGTGTTGCTATCCACTAGTGAGTCAGCAAGGCCCTGTACAGCTGTATCACACAAACATCCCCGTCTTCATCGCCCGTCTGTGTATAATAATAATAACTTGGCTGATATCGGATCGTCCCATCATTCAGCTTCGTTTGATGCCGTCGACGTCGCTTTTCTGACGTTGGTTTGGGATGATTATGTAATTGATACACGTGATGCAGTCAAGGCAAAACAAAAATTGGTGAAAAAAGAAAAAAAGGTCAACGACGGGAGATGAAAAGGAAGCTATGAAGAGAGAGAGAGAGAAGTGTACGTAGGCGAAGATGAAGGATCAAGGGATTAAGGGAAGAGCCTTCGCTTGACGCTCTCGAATGAGGTACCAACTCCGAAGGCAAAACTGCAGTTTGATACGGATATTTACTCGTGCATAGCAAGTGCGTCAAATAGCCAGCCATACAGCCAATTTACCAAAGGTTGAACATTTCCGACCCCTGCAAAGAGCATAAGAGAAGGCCATATCGATACTACGTTGTAGGTTTGTTGGATGCCCCTGGACGGTTGACCTGGCTTGGAAGCGAAGAAAGACCCTGGGTTTCTTGTCGCCTCTGCGTCCAACATTACGTTGCTAGTCAACTACCCTGCCGAGTTTCAACCTGTTGTTCTGGAAGCCATGGCATCGTACTAGAAAAGTCCTTAGCCAGACAAGGGCTGTCCATGTCCAGGAACACCTCTTTCTGCCTCATTTAGCCCCCAACCAGGGATACGGGTGACCGGGCAGCCCGGCTTAAAAACTTAGCGGGTGCAAGTATGGTGATGATGATGATAAGGAAGAAGCCAGGCAGAAGGGAGATGCGCAAAGGAGCAGCAGAATGATGTAACTGCTTCAACCGGGTGTGGACCGTGAATGGCATGAAAATGCAACATCTTCCAGACCGGACGGGTGGTGGTTCCGCTTATCAGGAGAAGCTGATGCGGCCATAGTTAAGCTGCCAGATCACCATCCAGGACTGACAGGCATCAGACACAGCGTTGCATCAATCCTTCCGCAGAATCCGCCTTAGCAAGTCCGTTTCTTCTTCCCGTAAGTAGGGAGCATAGCTAGACGAGATTGGTCCTGATTCTCGATATATATCGAGTCTTCCTCGACCAGAATTCCATCTAGAAGAATTGAAAAGTGCCAGAGTAGAGACCGTCTAGGCCGAATACTGTCTCCTCAATCCCGGCTGCTGTGGCTCCGGTGCATAGCATCTTAATAGACATTGCTTAATGGGATATCCCTGCTTGATCTCCGCCGCTAAGGCACAGAAGCAAACCGTTATCCCACTTTAGTTCGCGGGTAACTACTTAAGTGTCAAGACGTCAGTTACGGTTAAAGGGAGAGTGCTCGATATCTCGGTGGGGAGTTGATATCCGGTCATACAATAATGCATCCCAGCAGTTGATCCACCCCTGAACATCCCGAGATGACTGCACATCAACTTGTTGCCGAAGAGAAGAGATCCCTGAAGCGATGTCGATGGTGGAAATGAGCTGGTCTTTGCATTTGTATCTTCCCTGTAAAGACCACCCTTCCCCTTGGTTAGTTAGTTCACTGCTTATTTGGCTGGCCGTTTAAAAGGGGGGGGGGGTTCGTTGTCTCGTTACCGTCATCACCATCGCCTCCAGCGCCGCCCACCAGGACCACCAGAGGGAAGCCGAAGCACTCAGCATACATGTAGCCGATAGCATCGTATCGAGCCTTCGCAGTTCTTCCGTGACTCCGTACCTCTTTTATCACCCCGCTAACTAGGTTGACTAGTTATCCTGTCAATAACTAAGCAGCGTCGAGCGGTTCTTGGTCCGGGCAATATTTATATATTCACTTCGGCCGTGGTAGGGTCACATCGCTATTTTATCCCGACAGTCATACGAGAATATCCTCTCCGTCGCAGTTTTCCACGTCTCAGGTTAGTTATAAAAGGGGCCTGTCGTCTAGGTTTGTGAAGCCTGTTGTTCGTTTGCGTGTTGGTTGTCAAACATAACCACTGGTCTGACGTGTATGGGTTTGCTCTAGTTATTTGCCTTCTATATCTCCAATCTCTCTCCACGGATTACAGGCTATGATCTAGATTGATCAATCGATTGACAACGCCTGATCCTACCTTATCCTCGCCAGCGAATACCCTCTAGCGTACAAGCGACGGTAGCAGCTCGGAGACCGTTTTCCCCTCGAAGCGAGCCGGCAGTTGACTAACAAGTTAACGGGACCGTCCTTGACCTCTCCGTATAAGATCGTATACTCCAGGCCAACCTCCGTATCAGCACGGCACCTCTTTAGATCGTCAGCTGTACCTCGATAATGACGTCCACCATGTCCGTACACAGCATCGAAGAGGACGAAAGTGACCACAACGCTGCTGTTGAGCCATTCGAGGGGGAAGACGAAGATGCTAACGGCGAGCCCGGACTGGACCTGCAGGGCGACAAGGAGCAATTGATGCATGACGAGACAATAGACAACTTCCTTGCACCCCTCGCCGTCAACGATGCCCGCCTATACCAGCTGGGGTGCCGCTTCTCTCAGCTGTACCTTGAGCTCGCGCGCACTTCTGACCAGCAATTCTTACCCACTCCCGTTACCCGGCTGCCAAACGGCCAGGAGACGGGCCGATACCTAGCCATAGACGTTGGTGGGAGCAATCTCAGGGTCGCCTTCATCGAACTACTTGGTGCTGCCGCCGACGACCTGGAAAACAGCAGCTCCAGCAGCAGCAGCAGCAGCAACGGGCATCCAGCCAGCGAAGCCGTCTCCAACATGGAAAAGTCACGTGACACACTCCGAAAGGCGCAGAGGCATCGCGTGCGGCGGACGCTGGAGAAGGCATGGCCGATAGCTGAGCATCTCAAGATGGACAAGGCCGAGGATCTTTTCCTATGGATTGGAGACTGCATGGCCGAGGTGGTGGCAGACAGCCTAGCTACCGATGCGGACATCGAGGATGCCCCTGAGGAGCTAGAGATGGGTATCACCTTCAGCTTTCCCATGATGTATGTATAAATCTACTTGATAAAGTAGACAAGATAATATACACGACTGCTGGGACCTGGCTAACTCCCTGAATAGGCAAGATTCGCTGGCAGAGGCTACGTTGATGCCCATGGGCAAAGGATTCGCAATCACATCGGATCTAAACCTGGGTAAGATATTACTAGCGGGCTATGACAGACATACCCGCCGTCCATACGGCTCTGATGAACCCTCTACCAAACGACGGAGGAGATTCCCATTGCCGAAGCTGAAAATTGCAGCTATCACCAATGATACCGTTGCCACTCTCGCTTCACTAGCCTACATGGTCAAGTCTCTACCCAACAGCCGAGTTGCCATGGGCCTCATTGTGGGGACAGGATGCAATGCTACAATACCAATGAAACTGACAGACCTACATGAGTCTAAGGCTAAATGTGTCTCAGCACAGCAGCCCGATGCAACAGAGACGGTGGTCAACACAGAGTTCACCCTTGGCGGCGCAGCCCCCCCCTTACGAGAGCTGAAGTTCACTACCAAATGGGATATTCAACTCGACGAGCAGTGTGCTCGACCTGGGTTCCAGCCATTCGAGTACATGACCGGAGGACGATATATTGGCGAACTAGTCAGGCTCGTTTTCTACGACTATCTAACCTCAGTGCTCAAGCTGTCACCCAAATCACTACCAGCGAACCTTATACAAGGCTACGCTCTATCGACTAGCTACCTATCCAATCACGTAGCGCCCATGCATACGGACCAGGATCTAGTAGCAAAGCTCAAATCTACCCTACCTCCTCCGGAATCAAGCAGCTGGAACTGGGACATCTACACTGCCCGAGCATTCCGGAAAACGGCCAGGATAGTACAGACACGCTCTGCAGGACTCGTTGCAGCCGCTGTCGTCGGTCTTCTAGCATGCCAAAAGGAGATCCAACTACGCTCCGATGGTGCTACTAACCCTAGACGATCCACCAATATCATTGTTCCGTCGTTCAACAATTCAACGGATACCATCACAAGCGTGTATAGACCCGCATCTACCACCCCGCAGGACCCTTCTACCCCAGGAATGGACTCGCCGCCGTCCGGTTGGCAATCTGGCCCTGAGGAGTTGGTCGTTGCTTACACCGGCGGTATTATCCAGCACTACCCAAATTTCAAGGAGACGTGTCAGGGTTTCATCGACCGTCTTGTCATATGGGATGGCCCACAGGAGAGTGGTAAATCTGTGTTTCTCAGAGAAGCTTCTGACGGAGGCATCATTGGTGCAGGTGTCTTGGCTGGCATGGTATCAAGTGCATGAACGTATGCCTTACTTTGGTTATCTTCTTTCTTTTCTTGTCTCTGAAACGTTCATGCTTTACGACTTACTACTTGAAATGCCTTGATGTCTCTTCCCCACGATATACAATGTTATGTTTCTCAACGAAATGGAAAAAATAGATAGGTTGGGGTTGACGCATGTTTGTCTTGCTTGTTTGGAATAAAGCAATATTAACTACAAGTTAATACTACCTGCTCGGTCATCTATCAATTAGAGATTCCCTTGGATTTGCTGAAAAAAAACTGAAGATTGGCCAATCTAGGCTCAGTTACCCCGAAATACGTCAATTTCTAGTTCCTATCTGTTCTAGAAAGTTATCTTTTTAGATCTTATATCATGCAAATTCTCATCACCAGGATGCTGTTGCATTAGGCCCCCCTTTCCCCTTCCCCCCTTTTCCATAATAACAACCGCCATTGGATCCATATCTCTTCTAACCTAATGCCATAACTAAGTGTGGCGGTGCAACCATGTACGAGGGGGTGGAGGGTCTTAGCCATCGACTTCTTGGGGGCATCAGTTGCACATTGATCATGGCGCGGCACCGGCCTGAATAACGCCAGGGGCGGAAGGATATACCCCGGCAGGATTCGTATGGCGAGGACTAGAGCTGGAAATGCCATTGGTCGGTCTGTTACGCTCTCGCGTCACCGTTGCTAGAGTCGTCGCCGACATGGTAGATTCAGGAGGAATATGTGTCCGAGAAGTTGGATCTGAGATTGATATCGTCGTCAGGGTATTATCTGCATGACTTGCCTGTCTTCTTCGTCGGGGATAAGCCTGAGTAGCCCTGGGAGCCAGGGTAGATGCCGACATCGTGCTAGGTTCAGGAATCAGTCGAGTGAGAGAGGTCGGGTCCGGAGTTGAAGCCTCAATCAGAGTCGATGCAACTTGCTCAGAGCTCGTTATTTGAGAAGTTGCACGCACCATGATGGATGCGGACGTCAAGGTGGACTCAGGGAGCATCTGGATGGATGAATCCCCTCGTACCCGGAGAGTGGTAGCACTTGGTTCAGGGTCCAAAGTCTTTGGTTCATCGTCTCCCGGCATATCTGGCAAGCCTGTAATCACTGGGGACTTCTCGCCATTTTCATCATCTGCATTCTCATCGTCATCATCATCATCACCACCGTCACCGGGTGCTGGGTATGCCGTTTCTGATGGCGTAGGGCCAAGGCTGAATGAGCCAGAGACAAGAAGGATAGGAGCACCTGATGGATAAGGCTGGATCGTAGGAACGATTGATGGTGGTAGCAGCTGTCCGGTAGTGATAGAGCTATATTGAAACGGTTAACTAAGTGTCAACTCTGAATTTCACCAATTTCAGGGGCAGAGGTTAAAGTACCTGAGGATGGCAACAGCCAACGCGAACATAAAAGAGGACTGCATGACTCTTGTGGCTTAGCTTTCTTTCGGTTTCTATACTATGGTTTACAGAATACTTCTATCGAGCTGATATCTTCCGGTTTGGATGAACGCTTTATATATTAAAGCCGTCTCGGCTACTATTATCCCATATTGAATACTATATATGCCGGATTCAAGCTGGGAACCCATAACCCGTCAGTTTTCCGTAAATTGCGAGAATATCCTTCTTTGTTCCTCATCCTTGAGTACTATGCGAACTTCTCGATCGAGAAATATACAATGTCCATGATGCTCCATATATGCTGCTTACTATGGCGTACAGAGATTTTGAACTACACTTTATAATGAGTTCTCCTCCCAATGGAGGAACACCGGCTTAGAGATTGTTGATAGTGGGTCATAGCGGGAGCAGAGATGCTCACGCCTGGTTACGCCAGTTCCCGTCTTCTTGTTGCTGAAACAAATCCTCAATGGCACTCGTTTCCGTGAACGGAGTTGTCAAACTTGTATTTCCTTGAGACCAACAACTATATTGAGTTGGAGATGATGCAAGTTCCCGATGGCGTTTTGTCTGTGGCTGCCGATCTGTGTCAATCGATGAGCACTGTATACTCCGAACATAGTATATACTTCTAGTAATGGTCACATATATTTGGAGAATGGTTCCATCATTAATATCGTTGATTGTTGGCAGCTATCTGATCTAGACTAGGGGTAAAAGGAGGACATGGGGGATTAAAAGGCTCATAAAGAGCGGTTGAATTAGGAAACAAGAAATAGACTGGGGGCATAACTCGTCGGGCCAAGGAAAATTCACTTTTTTTATAGCTTTGCTTTTAAGAACCGGTCATCCATATTTCGTTATAATCGTAAAATCAACGTGCGCTTAAGAAGCGGTCAGGGTAGGGCCGAGAGTGGCAGAAGCGCTGCAAGACTTGGTGACGGTTGGGCAAACCGAAGTGCAAGTTGGGCAACCGTAGTTGACGCTGACGGTCTTGGTGGTTGGGCATCTCTTGTCGTGGCAAGGGATGGAGGTGGTAACTGCAACGAAGCAAGGACCATCACATGGTGGAGTGTAGGTGGCAGGGCAGAAAGCGGCCCTGTAGGAGAGGGTCCTGGTGTAGCATGGCTTTGGGGTGATGACTGGCGCAGGAGAGGCGCTGACAAGGGCGCTATTAAACAGTTAGATGTGTCTGGGTGAGGTATTCATTGCTGTGTTGTGTTTCGTACCTGGCGGCAATGACGCAAACGGCGATGGTCTTGGAGAAGAACATTTTGAATGATTTGGGATGAGAGTGAAGTCTCGGTGGTTTTGAAAAGAAGTGGTATTAAGTGAAGCTGGAGAGCTTGAGAGAGGAAGAGTTGCTTTGAATGTCTTTTTCTTGCTTGCTGGATCGTTGTTGTCGTTGTTGTTGTTGCTGTTGGATATTCGAGAACTGAAGGAGAGAGGAGCTCACTTATATAGCTTTTTGATAGCTACACGTGAAGTCACGGATAGACAGTGATCCGAAGAAATTTCTTTCTTTTCTCGAAGAATGCAGAGGTTGGGATTCCTTTCGCGCTCAGCTCTCGACAGCATGCATATGGTGAATTGGCATGGCAGCTTCTTGCTCGATGAGAGACAAAAATGCATCTCCCGATTTTAGAGTTAACGCAGCATCAATTATTTTTTTAAGTTCAATAATGCAAATCTCCCCTGGATGAAAAAAAAGGAATCGATATAAAAAGAAATATACCCCGGTCACACTCGCATCGCTGATGTGCCACAGTAGGGCAGGGGGCAAATAAAGGGAAAGGTTGAGCGCGTAAAGAGCATATACTCTCCTTTTTTTTGCAATCTTTCTGCAGGATATAATTCTCCGTGGTATTGAGAATTGGCAGCATGATCTAGGCTTTCATCAGGGTTCATGAACAACCAATGCATGTCAGGGCCGGATGTTTGACGGTTTTCTTGCCAGTGGACCGTTGAGCAGCAGGTATACGGAGCTCTAGAAGCCAGAGAACGCAGTAGCGCTCGACTGAATGGAAATCGATGAGCACAAAACACACGGGATCGAATTGTCCATCAACAAGGGACTCGGGTGTTGTTAAAATCCCGAACATTCCAGAGAGAGAATGACTGAGCACCATGCGTCATGCTCAAGGCCAGGTGGGAAGCAGCGGAATTTGCAATTGGAATAAGCCACCATCCTTTGGAATTTGAATCTTCCCTGGATATTGCGTCGGCAATTAATATCGACGGCAGCAAAGGCTGGCCGAGACGCCCTTGGCTAAAGAGATTTCCAGTATACTCCATCCAACGGAGTATATTGTCCCAGGCGGAAGGAGGAAAAGAGGCTTGACATACCCCTCCACGGACCGGCGCGATGTCATAGCCATGGATTTCCTATATTTGGAGATGGCCTTCTAATAGCTCGTCCATTTCCTCCTATATCAGCTATCCTTGCATGTAACTCGGAATCAGCAGCCGTTGATGGCAGGGAAGTTTATGAATGTGCATGGTACGCTGAAGGCCCGGAAGCGAGAGTCAGCCCATGTACACGGATTAGACAGGATCCCAGGCTGTCAGGCTCATCGTTGTGACAGAGACCAAACACCCCATTGAATACTATTAACTTCTCCAAAGCATTCGGTGTTGAAATGAAGGCATTCAAATGGTCAAAATTCTCCCGATGGGCTTTTTTTTCTTCTCGAAGCTCAGAAAGAGAAACGAAAAAGAAAGAAAAGGAAAAAGAAAAGAAAAGAAAATTTGATAAACAAACGCCAAGACTTTAAACTTAAATACCATCACGTGAAAAAGTTATCCAAGCCTCACACGTGATTTATGTCATGTGATGCTGTCTAGCCGGATTCGGACGTTCGATATCGACTTCACTTTTTGCGATGACGGAGAGACTTTAAAAGAGAACAAGCAGGGCGGGAGACGCGGATAGCTACAACGTGCGCCGTTTGACTGGAGAGTGCTCGGCTCTGATTCCTCGAAATCGCTCGTTTATTACTTCTTGGTCAGCAGAGAGTTGGAGGCTACCGCAAAAGGGTGGAAACATGAGTGCTCCCGCTTACTACGAGCTGTACCGGGGCAGCAGGTATATTGACAGCCCACGCTGTTTGGAAGATGCAAGGCTAACATGATTTCACTCTGACCAGCATCGGCTTGTCTCTGACAGATACCCTCGATGATTTGATTAACGAAGGCCGAATCGAACCCCAGCTTGCCATGAAAATACTGTCCAACTTTGACCGCGTCATTACGGAAGTCCTTGCGGACAAAGTGAAATGCAAGCTCTCCTTCAAGGTATGCATACTGGCTGGCCAGGAAAAATGGTCTAAACGAGTGCGAGCCGCCCCATGCTACAGTGGGATAAGGCTGCCTGTTGCCAACCATTTCGCTTCAACCATTCCTTTCGCTTGTGGCTGACATGTAGGGGAATACTCCCCGTCACTTCACTGTACAGGGCCATCTTGATACTTATCGTTTCTGCGATGAAGTTTGGACTTTCCTTGTCAAAGATGTCACCTTCAAGCTAGACGACCAGTCAACCTTACATGCGCAGAAGGTAAAGATAGTTGGGTGTAACAGCAAGCGACCCGGAGAGGCATGAACGCTTTCACCTGCGAGTCCAATATATCGTGGCATCGTTTTACGTATAATAACGATAGTTGGGCCCGTCTATTCCGGGCTGTACTCGTATGTATCACCTTCACGACGAAATTTGAGCATGGGTCGGGACTTGTGGGAAGACATTCCATTCCCTGGAGTTTGGGCAAGAATTGGCGTTAGGGGCAACCTCAAGGAGATTCCAAGGATTGACAACGAGATCATAATGACATCGCTTCTGGAGATACTCACGGCTAGTTTGAATACATGAATATCCTCCAATAATGTCTTGTTCCTCCATATATATGCTGCTTCGTCGATTTCCTTGGGTTTCTTAACTGTTCTGGTATTCTGGCTGCATGGAGAGTCAGAAATTCAACCTTTCCGCGAAATGCAATGTACAAATCCCGCTCAAATGACTATGATAGAGTTAAGGCACGCAGAGAGTGGGATGATATTTTCCGGTGAGCAGGGTTCATTACAGCTGTCTGTCGAGCTTGCTATCCGCCTAACCGTAACTAATATATATAAAACTACAAACGAGCTACAGGGCATTATTGCCAACCATTTCAACGACAAGGGCCATGTGCAATTCATTGCAAAGCCAACGGGGTCCGAGTGGCTCCTAAGAGTCTTGGAAATCGACAAGGATATGATGCTCCAATTTCATGGAAATATCGGCATGATTTTATCATCCGAGGGCAATTCCATTCAGCTGAATGGGACAGAATTTGCACTGCAAGCATCTGGGGGTATTCAATCCTAGCGAGGGCGAGCTCCATTTACATTTTCACCAAGTCTTCCTATGTCAGGTTGCGGTTTCAGTGCAAAGGAACACTTTATCCGGGCACGCGTTCATAATCCTTCCTGCTGAGATACCAGCGACCATTCCTACAGAGTGTGCGTCCATATCAAATGTTCGACGGTATTACCAGTGGCGAAGATCCAATCTTAAAATTGTTGATTAAAGTGAGCGTAAAGGCGTGAGCGATCTGGAACTCGCCTTGAGCATTTGGATGGAGACCATCGTATCCGGCTTCGCAATTACTCGTGCCACAGCTATAGTGCTCCTGTAGCTCGACCAGGTGTATGGGTGATTGCTCAGTACTCCATTGCGGCAGCGCAAGCCGTAGAATGGAATTATACTCGTCCGTGGAAACCGGTAAGTCACCTCTGCCGATGAAGCTGCGCTGTGGGATATTCGCAACAGCAAACTTAAGGTTCGGATTCGCTTTACGGGCGTTGTTTATCAGGCCATAAAGAGAGGCCACGGCATCCATTGGCTTGCTGAAAAGCCATCCCAGGTCGTTAAAGCCGAGCATCAGCAACATCATGTCTGCTGGATGGGCGGATACCACATCATAAATAAGGTCTTTATCAAACGCTGCTGATCGACCCCAGACAGCAAAGTGATGTCGATCAAAGTCTGGAGAGACCCCTGGAGCATATCCGCCACTGGTTTTGATGCTGCTTGCTTTGGGAGTGTCTTCTAATTTTTTCAGAGGAGGTGCTGGTCCATCCGGCTCAACAGTGCCTGTATACGGCCCTACAAAAGTGACAGCTATACCCTGAGCTTGAAACCACTGCCACATTCGATAGCGCCATGTCCAGTCACCTTGTTTGCCCTGTGTCATTGAGTCACCCACGAACATTACACGGAGAGCATTTGGCTGTCGTGTAGCAGAGCCCTGGCCAACTGAGGAGACGATCCCGCTTGAGGAATGTTGGTATTGAGACCTCCCTGGCCATCGCGGCGGTGTAGCGCTTAAAAAAGAAACCAGAGCGCACAGTGTGAAGAGGAGAAAGAGGACCTTTGCCATGGCTCGCTCCATTATGTTTGGATGCGAAGCTGAAGACTAACGGTCAAAGGTCTCAAACCCTTCACAATAACCCAGAGTCATATTTATTTCTGCCAGTTTCCCCTCTCCGGCAGTGGTCAGGAACGCCTAGGTAATTTTCGCCTTGCTATTCATATCAGCCAACGCCTGGGATTGCTGTAGAGCGCCATAATTGGTCCGGATATGTCTGTAAGCGGCTAACCCTCGATGTATTACTAGGGTAAACGCCGGTCGAAGCCATGGCGACATACATTATTAGGGCGCATAAACCCACCGATGGTTCATTTTAATACCCAGTCTCCCTGCCTCATTGCCAGCAGGTGCTTCAACCCAGGCCTATCACTCGTTACCATTTCGATATTAACATGCATATGTCGCTGCAATATCGCTAGGAGTGATGCACCGATGCGGCTGTGACACCGCTTGAGAAACCGCCAACTCCGTACCTGTGCTGTATACAGGTGCCCTTAATATCAATCGATCGATATCTACGGAGTTTAGATGCTATGGTTTGGTGCTTAACTGTATTCTCAGTACATATAAGCCTCGTGGTTAAGTTTTCCTATGCGTGAGTTCGCTGTGTACTGCCGAGCGACAGAAATTTCAAGTAGGATAACTCGGTGCAATTATTGTCGCTGGGTGATCAACAGGGGTCATCTTGGCTATTATTAAGAACGGCTGCTATATCTCCATTCCTTTGTTGTCTTCTCTTGCGCTGGATGATTGGCTATTCGTTAAACGAATGCAAGGATAGCTGGTATTCGACTGTCTCAGCAATACAGAGCTTATCTGGCTCCCAAAGGAAACCAGCACTCTTGCGGGTTATGGCACAAGCATTTCGCTTATAGGAATCAGTATTCATTTATCACACATTCTCAACGGAGTACTCACTTTATTGATTCTCCTTGCTGCTGTACAGAGCACTCTGTAGGCATCAATCATTCTACTGCAGTCCTCCGCCAATGGCATAGCCTCACATCCTATTGCACATTTCCCGTTTATAGCCTAAGGGGAATAAACAGGAGGTGAAAGATAGCGCAGGCCATAAAAGTATCTCAGACTCTCCTTAATCCAGCCAAAGAGGTAGGTAGTTATTCAAGTGTCGAACGATGTAAATCAAACGCTTGACGTCAAGTTTGGCGCTTATTTAGACTTTGGTGATATCGTTGGCTTGCTGGCGAAAAACAACGACAAACGTCAACACCATCACCAACTCAAGACTCACTACGGCGAGCAGCGTCCCCTGCCTGAAATCATACGACTTTAAAGATGCTTCTACTGACGATACGATGCCCCGAGTTCTACCGTGGGAACTGGACGAGCCGAAGCGGGAACGCTCGGCGCCAGAGAGGCCCATCAAGCGTGAGCTAGGAGAGCAGCGGAGCTCGACAAGCACTGCGCTGTCAGGTACACTCAGTAAGTGAACAATCCAGCGTGTGCGTCTATTTGCAGACGTTACATCCGCTAGTTGGCACAGAAGATGGCTAACTTGTGTCCGCAAATCGAACACCCCCAGCTTCGCCTGTTAGAGAACCGCCCTCTGAAGAGTACGCAGACCTAGAAATATCCGGCCACTACACGGAATACCTGGCTAACACAGAGATCTAGACTTATGATAGATGGCCTCGATGCCGACGATCAGTACATCATGGTGGAGGATGAGTTCCTGTCAACCGCTCGATCGTTTACGGCACATTTGCATCAGGCCGAATATACTCGTAAAAGGAAGCAAGCCAAGACAGAAAATGCCTCGAAGGTGATGAAAATGACCCAGCGACGGCCTATTGATCCGAAGACGTCTATGAGTAATGCAACCAAAAGGAGTATTCAGCGTGAATCCTCAGATATGCAGCGTCTGGAGGCGTTGGAAAAGATGAAGGAGGACGCTGGAAGGCCGGAGGTTGATGATTCTGATATGGAAGAAATAAAGGATGAAGAGATAGGGATGAGTGATGAAGACCGAGACGATGACCCGTGGGTTGGAACTTCGTTGCAAGCATTGATGGTGACTGCGAAGCAATCCCGCCCGCTCATGGGTCTACACGGGATCAAGTCGTCTACAAAGGCAGCATTGGGCTACTCTCGACCAGCGGACACGAGTGGTGGCGTTGAAAAGTCCTTGCGAGACAAGGGAGCGGACGAAGGTGTGAAGGCCAGACCAATTTCGAACATTCGACCACCATCGAGGGCGGATGCTACGGAAGACTTTACAGCTTCCAGCGAAGACGATGACCTAGGCGTCCAGGCTAGGACATTAAGCCGGCCACCGGCTATATCAGCCCGAAATAAGACATCAGTACCAGTATGCACCTCCAAGCTCACTCCTGTCGCTCTCCCGCATAAGAGAGACTCGACTCCTTCAATTACAAGGGCAGACCCGGGACCCTCGCCTATCAAGCAACCACATGTAAACATCCGAGAGTCCCAGAGCTCTAGCAGCGGGTCGTCTTCGCCTGCCACTCGATCAAGTTCAGCACCCAAGCCTCGTGGAAGCTCGAGCTCCCGATTTGCAAAATTCTTCGATGAGCTCGACGACGAGCCAGCCAAGGAACCGGGTCCGAGCCCTGCTAAACGCCAAGTGAAAATTGAACAAAGTGATCCTTCATTTGACCAGATCAAAACTTTCCAGCCTGAGGATGCAGGGGGCCGAGAGGAGGGCAAGAAGCTTCGAAAACAGCGCCTGAATCAGGTTCCGACCTTTCTATGAGGCGGATATCTATCCGTGGGCCGTTTCCCAGTCTTAACTCCAGAGCATTGCTGTGAAGATGGCAATCATAGGTGAACTTAAATGCAAAAAAAAAAAAAAACAACGCTGGTTGAAGATCTATGAAAAGCAACAACGCCGTCAAAACCTTCTGCATGACTTGACTTTTTCACCCATCCCGCTGCGGCATTTAGCTCCTTCGATATACTTCCACTCCAAGGGATGTCTTCCATGTCCCCTCTGTCCGACTGCATGGTCGGTGCATTTTACGGATTCAGTTCTCTGTATCATGCAGCATGAAATATGTGGCGGCGCTGGGAGTCAACAGCCGGTGATCTTGGCGACAAAAGACAAGAAGAGCATATTCCATCGGAGCCATGGTCCGATAAGTCGAAGATGCTGCCAGCCCTCGTCCTGCAGGACGGTGGAATTCTCCGGCGTGGCTTGATAGAAAAAAAAAGAAAGGCCGCCATAGCTTTTCCCTACGCCGTAACGATGAGCGCCTGGCGCATCTGCATTCCAGGGCATCCCGGATGTTATACTTATACTTAGTAGCAGAGATTAACCTCTTTCGATTAGATTGGAAAAAATTTTTTCGTCTTTTTGGATGGATGGATGGATAACCAGATGAAGATAGAGACTTATATTCATACAGCTCGAATTAAATATAATTATCATATAACTCATGAGGTGCAAACCCAGGCAGAGCAAACGGAGAAGCTCTATTTCGGATAATCTTTCAGGTGGAAGCTTTTCAGCTTGATGAACTGGTCGAAACCAAATCTGCTGAGAGTAACGCCTCTTCCGGAATTCTTCCATCCGGTCCACGCAAGGTCCTATGAGAAGAAAGGAGGTTAGAATGTGGTGATGCCAGGAGCCTTGGTACGGGTAAAGGATAGAATCAAACGGGAAAAAGATTATGAACCGAACTGGGATATCATGCAGCTGCAGCACAGCGCAGAACAGCGCAGCGCAGCGCAGGACAGGGGGTTCAGCAAAACTCACTGGGCTCGGATAATCGGCTCTGTTGATGAAGACGGTGCCAGCTTCGATATCCTGGATCAGCTTCTCTCCCGTCGCTACGTCCTTTGTCCAGACGCTAGCAGTCAGTCCGAGGTCGCTGTCATTCATCCATCGAATGGCCTCGCTGTCGTCCTTGACTTTCATGACGGGTATGACGGGCCCGAACGTCTCTTCAGCCATCACCCGCATACTGTGAGTGACACCTGTCAGCAGAGTAGGTTTCACAAAGTTGCCGACGGGCGGGAGGTTGTCGAAGGTGGTGTTTGCAGGAGTTTCGTCCCTGGCGCCGCCCTTGATAGCATCTTCTATGTGCGAGAGGATGTTCTCTCTAGCCTTTTGAGATATGACGGGCCCGATCTGGGTCTTCTCGTCGAAGGGATCGCCAACGCGATAGTTGGCGAGCACCTTTTTGATTTCCTGGATGAAGGCATCATGGACCTTTTCATGAACGTATACCCGTTCGATAGAGCAGCAGCTCTGGCCGCTGTTGAAGATGGCGCCGTCCACAATCTCCTCCGCGGCCCAAGCAAGGTCTACGTCTTGACGGACGTAGGCTGCATCGTTACCGCCGAGCTCGAGGCCGACGTTAACGATCCGGTCTGCTGCTGCTTTCTGGACAGCCAGACCTCCGGCCACTGAGCCAGTGAAGCAGATGTGGTTGATGAGGGGAGACCGGATGATGGCCTCGAGGTTGACGAGCGACCCGCAATGGAAATATTGCAGCACGTTCCGGGGAAGACCAGCTTCGAGGAAGATGGACGACACCTGCTCGACGACCGTGGGGGTTTGTGGGGAAGGCTTGAGAATCACGGCGTTTCCAGCTAGAATCGCAGGGATCAGACTATTGACCAGGATCAAGTAAGGGTACTATGCTGAATTAGTATCTCGAGCTGAAGACCAGAAAACGAAACTAGCTGGTTGGGAAGAGGTCTAGCTTACGTTCCAGGCAAAGATGATGAGAACGACGCCCAGGGGCTCCTTTTTGAGATATCTCTTGAACCCTGGCTCAGCGTCCCCAGGCACCGGCTCCCCGAGCGCCTCGCCCGCCACTCGGTTAAGATATTCGCCTCGCTTGATGGCCGTTGTGATCTCAACCCCCGTGTAGGCGATAGGGCGTCCCATCTGCTCAGTCACCTCGCGGGCGAGGACGTCCTTCTTCTTGGCCATCAGGTCCAGGGCCCGGGCGACGATCTCCTGTCTCTGGGCGAGCGTCGTCGACTTGGAGAACGCCCGGAAGGCCTCCTGGGCGGTCTTGGGCAGCGCTGCGAGCTCATCCTGTGTCACGCCAGCTCTGGTCACCACGGGCTTGCCGGTGATGGGCGAAATGGTCGTCAGTGTCTCGGAGGCCATCGTCGACGGGGGGTCAGCAGTCGGCAATCAGTGGTCAGCGGTCAGTGGTCAGCGGCGAGCAGCGCGGCACTTCTCTCTCTTCCTTTCGATATGGTAACTACCTGGTTAGCAACAGCAGGACAGGTTATAACGGACGAGGGGGTCAGCGAAGACGTTGAAGCTGGCGACGCAGCCCGCTTTTAATAGGAGTTTGGACTTAGTTATCCTCGGTATCAGTGGGTCGAGGGCGAAACGATGGAACAGCCGCGTTTACCGACACTCGCAACTCCGCGGGTTCGTCAGGCCATCGCTCAGCTAGCTCGTAGCCTGCAGCGAGCTCAGCGTGGGGTCAAGCTGTGTCTCGCGCTCGTCCGGACGGTGAGCCGCTGTCTCGACGCCCGCTGCAGCGCCGGGATATCAAGCGTGCCTCGTCGTCTGCCTTTCGCTGCGGGATGCGGCGAAACCGCCGGACAAAAGTTTCGGCATCCCGCGTCCCAAAGCGGAAATGGGTCGCGCGACTCAACTTCAACTTCAACTTCGACTTCGACTTCAACTACATCGACATCGACATCGACATCGACATCGACAGTTACCTACAGATACAGGCAAAGATGGAACTACAGATTGATTGATACTATGAGCTACTCCTCCAACTCGTGGGCCGCCAGGGTCTCCTCCGCCAGCTTCTCGCCCGTCTCCCAGTTCACGATCTTGCTGTTGCGCACCATCGCGTTGTAGGTGCGTCTGCTGGCAAAGCGCCAGTAGCCTGCACTGCGCCTCATTATCTCGCGAGCCTCGTTTGATAGCAGTCCCAGGTCGCTGAAGATGGCTTCTCCGAGCTTCACAAGCAGCGCCTTGCGGTCCTTGTCGGCGTTGTCTTTGTCGATGCGGATGTTGAGCGCAGCGAGAATCTCCCGGATTATTGGAAGCTCGTACTTGTTGATGTTGCCGTACTCGGCTTTGTCCCTTCCGGGAGACGGTGTCTTTGCCTCGTGGTGTCCTCCGTGGGCATCCTGTTTCATGGCAAGCTCTCGAGCCTGCTCTTCCACCTCTTGGAAGTGTAGGATGCTGGCCACGAAGAAGGTGTCTGCATCCTCGGGGCTCAAAGCAGACTCGAGCTTGCTGATGCCGTGGATGGCCTTGTTTACCTGCTCGACAGAACTAGCTAGGACGACTCCTGGAACCTTTGGATGGCTGATCTGGCGCCTGATTGTCTTCGCTACGCTCTTCTCCAGCTTCTTGGCCTTCTTCTCTGCCCTGCGGTCCTTGGCTGACATGGTTCTCTTCAGCGAGGACTCCGGCTGGCCAAGTGAGCGGAGAACGGCCGCCTTTGCGAGTTTCATTATCCCCATAGCCGGAGTAAGATTGGTTCTGTGATCACAGAGAACAGGGCCAGTCGTACAGTCGGCAAATTTGAGAGTAAGCTTCCCCTCTCCTCGGTCAAACGCATGGATCTTGTCTACCAGTGCTGCAATGTCCCTGTGTCGTTTCTCATGGAGCTCATTTGACTTGCGGCAACTATATATTCTGTTAGCTGGTACTTTTTTTTTTTAAACCAACCTTGCACACTTACGGGTCGCATTTATGACTATTTCCTATACAACGGCAGCCCAGTCAGCATCTTATTCGGAAATATAACCCTTTTTGGCACCAATCAACTTACCAATACAGAACATTGTTTGATGATACCTCATGCAAGGCTCCGTATGCTTCCCATAGCAGGCTCTTTTCGCCTTTGGACTGTTGAGACATGTACCACACACTCCACATCCATGGTCTGGCAGCCCCGGAGGGTCAGAAGATGTTAGCCACTAGCATCAAAGCAAAGGAGGGATTTTGATCGGCCATACAGAGTCCTGGGCTTTCTTCCCACTTGAAGTTATCGTCCACCTTTCGGTCCATTTCTAATGGACGGACTCCTTTGCTGATTTGGTATGCCAGGATCCCAACAGAAAAGGGAAGGAAAGAGAGCAAAGCTTGATAAAGGTCCCTATGTAAGGGGAAGACACAATAGCAATACTTAGCTGTTGTTCTGGATTGTGTATAAGCGTCTTGATAAAATAGGGGTTGGCAGTGTTGCTAATATCCAAATAGATTCGCAGGTAAGCTGTAGAAATGATAATTATTCAGAAGAGAAATCATTCGGAAACATCGAGTCCACCCAGGCTCTTAAATAGGCCAGGATGGCCTAAATGGCCTAAGTGAGTCTCCTGTTCATCAGGACATTCCTTGGTGTTAAAATGTCTGCTCTACAATATGAATGGATATATCCTCAGTATTCACTATCACAGTTAATTAAGACGAATAGTCCTGCCAGAGTGGTAATTTGTTAGTTGTTCTTCTTTGATAGTCCCCTTGAATATATGGAAATCTTCTATCTTTATGCTCACGTCAGTTAATCTCCTTATTAATGGGTGGAATACCCATTATAGATCACTTCCTATCATCAAATAGTGAAATGAAGGGATACTCCTATTAATAACTAAAATAAAAAGGACATAAATCTCCCAGATGTTGTTGTATCAAGAAAGTCCGGCCTCAAATGGTGGAATTAAGCCTCCCGTCCTACGCCCATTATATGTCCTGTCTTGCTAGGGTATGTCTACGCAGAGAAAGAAGATGCTCAAGTAAAGCCGAATATGAATGCATCAATTTACCGAGTTCATTGTCCCCCTGGCTTTGTTAACTAGTCATTTTTCTTACTTTTCTTCGTTTTCATTGCCAAGTGAGTACCCGCTGGTCAATTACTAGTTACAAGGACACGGCCTGCAAGAATGTATTATGATCTCGACTGCATGACTGGATACTTCAAAGGCGTCGGCAACAGGTAGTTACGTAAATGTGTTAGAACACTCTCTTGATGAAAAGAGGGTATTCGTTTGCATGATGTTACCCCGGGAGTTGGATATATCCAAGTGTAGTTACTGGCCGTTGGGCGGAACATATGGCTGGAATCATTCGGGGGACTGAGAAGCCTTTGATAAATAAAAAGAATAACTATAACAGGAAGATAAATCACATTATTGAAGGCAAAACACGTAATCTAGGGCGAAGAGTATTATCATTATTCCTTGCTCATCGCAGCGGGTCTGCTACTCTAAGCGGGATCTGAACAGGAATAGGGGCATGTTCAATCATCACGGACAAGACGAGCGCCGGCCCAGACGTATGGGTAGTTCCGCTGGTACCAGTTCACACTAAAGGACACATTAGAAGCCGGTACGTAGCGTACTATCAAAGACGGAAATATGAACTTACAAAGTTGACCGCCCTGCAAGCCTGGGATGTGTTGCCCAAGACCCTCCAAGAACAATGTTATGCTTACCATCAAAGAAGTCCGCTGCAAAAAGTAATTAGCGTGGGCTTTGCTTAGAGCTGGAAAGATCCAACCTACCGGTATAAGCAGGGTAAAGATCCATTGGCTTGAAGCCATGGTGAGCCTCTAGAGTAGAGCTAGTCCACTCCCATAGCCCACCGAAGTTTCCTTGACCACTGAGCTTGTTCCCATTCTGCGTGACTGACGTTGGATGCCAGTGGGCAAATCCAACGTTGCAGTTATCAAGGTCAACATACACTGACTTGTGTAGGTTTGAAGGGTTCTGCACTGGTTGGTGGTTAGTGCCATGATTTTGTTTCTCTGAGCCGTTCGCGGATGTCCTAATAGCTCTGTTAATATATCTGACAACACGATGGTAGGGGAGGGAAAGCTCACTTTAACCCGTTCACCACCTCACCATTCCCAGAAGGGCAGGTAAGTGAGTATTTGTATAAACTCCTAGCCTCCTCAAAAGTAGGAATCCTACATTTCATCCACTTGGCATATCGGTTTAGCTCTTCATAAGATGCGGCGACAGGCCAGTCCAATGCCCACTCTAGTGGTACTGGACCAAACACGGTACGCACAGCATACTTGGTCATAATGTTTTGTGAGCCATTCTCGGTAGTTGACTTTTCCACCCAGGATGCGGGCAGCTGTTCAGTACCACATATCTCGAGGTACTTGGCATACTCTCCATTGGTTATTGGCCTAGCCTTGGCCATAAAGCTTGGTACATGTGCACTTCGTTGTGGTTTTTCGTTATCCCATCCGAAGGAAGTACTAGGAATCTCATCTGAAGCTGGCTCGTCGAGACCAATTTCCACTGTCTGCTCCGGGATTTCGAACCATTCATTGGGAACAGCTTTCTGGGCCGAGTCGGATGCTAATTCTTTGAAATCAGGTTTCGCCACAAGGGGAGGGGGCATTGTACTGTTGTGTTGCAAAAGCATGTAGAGGAAGGTCTCTAAGTGCATAGTTTCATGTTCGAAGCTGATCCATAGAGCCTCGGCGACTTTCCTATCGCCAGCCTTACCATCAAAGTATATCGACCTCGCCCTAATCCTGACCTGGCGTTGGTATTCCACCAAGGTTTCGACCGAAGGCCATTCATCCGGTATAGCGCTGTGGTCGTGACAATGGTCCGGGTTATCAACGTCGGGGTCAATACCACGCTCGAACATGGAATGAAACTCCGCTGGCTCGGTGGGGACTCCGCCAGTCGCCCGAGTGAGATGCCTATCTATAGTATGCATTAGTTCCCGTAACTTAAAAATATTGGACAACAATTTCCAGTAAAATGAGCTTACCCATGAACGCTGGGATATGTCCCAGATAGAAGATCAGGGAGTTTCTGAGATGGATTGGCCGGGAGAGCAGGTCGGTAGGGGGTACCATGGAGGTAGTAACCGTATCCCATAGCGCCCACGCTGCTTCAAAATCCAGCAGGGTCGGAACGACATCTTTAACGTACTCCGTCCTCTTAGTTGGTAGCTGATACGGATTCATATTGGGGCTGGCTGAGGATAATATATGGATACCTACAGCATGGCGAACGCAGGCTGGTTAATATGGATCTATAAATAAGCAGCGGCGAATGCCCGTAGGAGGGCACCTATCCCTTGCCGGCTTGGCTTCAGCAGGCGGGGTCCAACTTACTATAGTCGTCGCCAAATTTTCGAGTTGGATGCAAGCCAGCATCACGCCACAGCTTTTCACAGTCATCAGCTCCATATTTGAATGCCTGCTCGAAGAATATCCTCTCGCCCTTCTTGATATGTATATTGTTGATGACGGTATCCGCTAGTGGAACGTAATAGGCTTTGTGGCACCCTAGCGTTTGGTCAAACTCTCCTATGGCGTCCCATTCTCCTGACTTAAAGGCTTCGAAGCCGAGAATAGCGTTTGCGTTGGACAGTCCGTTAAGGTAGAACTGCCTTGTCACGCCTTTTTTGTCATTGTAAGCCCTGAACACCCGCTCGGGGTCCTTGCAGGGATCGAAAGCAATCACCATCGAATCCGCTGGTCCCAGACTCCTGGCAAACCCACTGAGAAAGCCAGCGGCTTCAGCAGGGTTAAAGTTGCCCATTGATGAACCTAAAGACATAACCCAGGTTGCTTTTTTCCTGTTCATGGGGTTGTTGAGCCAGTTGAGGCCATCGTCGTATGTGCCCCAGAATCCACGGCATTTGACATAGCGGTAGCTTTTCGACGGCAACTCTGCGAAGGTCCGATGAAGCTCTTCTAGGGACAGGTCAAGGGCGTAATATTCAACCGACTTTTTCGCTCGCTCAAGCTCATTCAACAAGATCTCGATCTTTCGTAGATTCCTACACTCGCGGTTAAAATCGAATAGCCGGTGAAGAGGGGCATGGGATATTTGCGCGGTATTCGGGAAGGCAGTGGCATCGAAGGGGAGAGGAAAACAAACCCGCTCCCCAACTCAACTAATTGGCAATTCTCAGGGACAAGTGCTGCGATTTTGGCAGCATTTGCTTCCAAGACTTTGATCTCCGCGTTCGTCAGGTAGTATTCGTCCAAGTATGTAATGTCTTCGAACAGTCGTAGTCCTTTTGTGTCGTAAAGAAGTAGAGTTGGCAGGCTCTTCTCTGCAGCCTGAAGACCATGATAGATGTCCTGAGATAAAGAACTCTGAAGGTTGGTACCGCGGATATCCACGATCTCAACGTTTGATGTAGCAATGGGAGACATGTTACTTTTTTTGTAAGTCTAATAATGGATTTTTCTAAATAAACCGGAGCAGCTAGGCGTCTCGACTCCAAAAAGAGGGACTAAAATCCAAGCTCGATGAAGGTACAGACCTTCACCAAGGGAGGGGCCACAGATAAATATATATACACGGATATATATATAGATGCTAGTATGGGATAATGGAAGGTGTACTATGGACAAGTAGCTCGGAGATCATGCGGAACTCGGGCCAAACTACCTGTACGCTGGTGCGGAGTGGTTTGAAAGATGTTCAGGGATGCCAACGGACGAGACAGGAGCTGAGGAATCATTCCGATAACTCGTTTCTAGAACAAGGTTCGTAGAAAAAAAGTCATAAAATTGGAGAACCGTCGTGTAGTATCCGAGCCGGACTCTTAGGACAGTAACAGCAAACAGTTCCCTGAAGCCGCTTTGAGTCATCTCGCGTACGTGCCGGGCGTAAGTAGTGTGTCAAAGTAGAAAGCCGCCGCGGGGGAGGGGGAGTGGGATAGTACACGACAGCAACGCGGTATTTCGGGGTTATCTTGTTTTTTTTTCGTATGCGGCAACCCTGCGCCTTGTCCGCCAACAAGCCTGGTCTAGAAAGCATTAATGTGCGACATCATGGGCCACTGATTTGCACAGGCCGGCTGGTACACAATCCAGCCCGCAAGGAGGAGGATCGTCAGGCTTCCAAGGGGCCTACGACTATGACGCAGCATGCCAAGTTGTATCCTGTGCAAGGGACGGTCAGGTTAGCGAACAGGTTCCCGTTGTCCAGTTAAGATGAGGGGTTGTACACGGGGGGTTTCAGTCATCCATGCGCCGCCAGCATCGTTACCTGGCGAGCTCGGGAGCATTTTTGGTCCCTCGCGCGTGTTTGTTATTCGTTGTTCTTTCGTTATTCTCGTACTTGCGAGACGAAGGAAGCTAAAAAGGTGGAAGTTGAGGTTGTTTGTTTGCTCAGTTTGGTGTGTTTGCTCTGTTTGCTTTGTTTGTGCTGTTTGTTTGTTGATCTGATAATGTTTGCATGTTTGATGCTTAGTCATGTTTGTTTACACTGTTTGCACTGTTTGCATATCCGCTTATTAATCAAGATCAGCCTCAACATCGATTTCAAACATCAAAAAGAAACATCTATTATTATCAATCTTCAATATACCAGTTGAGACATGAAGAAAGTGATAGACAACATCAAGATACCCATATAAAGTGCCAACAAAGAATCAAGTTCTATATCTGGAACATATTCATTTCCTTTTAGACTGCCCTCAGTCACAATAATGACGGAAGCTGCTGGTGATGACTTCACATCTAGGAAGCTCCCATTTAAAATGGACACCTTAGCAGAGATTTTCCTGCTAAGAATGCAACTGACTATTCACAACTTTTTAATAGTTATTTCATGCCTAAATTCTCTGACTCCATGGAGCTTCAAGGACCATCTCCTGGCTCATCATATGACCCAACACAGTTCATGAACGGGAAAGACCCTGAAACGACTGTAGTCGAATTAGCGAATCTCCTCAAGAAAACTGTCGACGAGAGAAACGCTTCCCGGAGATGCCTTTTGCAGGCTCTGAAAACAATTATCGATCTCAAATCCCACATTGAAGAGCACCGGTCCATCATTATGGAAAGCCAAGCAGCCCTCGCTGAATGCACACGCAAAAGTAGCAGCTATCTTTCGTTCCTCATGGCCGTTGAGCCAAGATGGATACAGGATACCTGGGTCTCCTTCCCCGCCAACGAGCCCCTGCTGGGGGTAGCTGAATACAAATGGGCTCGGGGGGAATCACAGCATGCTCTGAATGAACTTTGTCTCCTGAGAAAGCGCCTAAACCCAGCTGGGCCTGACTGGATACAAACTTTCCTTCTCGAAGGCGCTATATTGCTTTCCTCCGGCCAATATACAGAAGCTCGGTTCTCTATCTCTGATGTTATCCTACCCTGTCCCGCCATAGAGGAGCAGAATCCCGACGTAATCCGTGATTTTCGTGACATTGCTCACTTTTTACTCGGAAAGATATTTATGGCGGAAGGCAAATGGAGCGAGGCGCGTAGGGAGTTCTCTGAAGTCATCCATGTCCTTGAATACAGCACCAGAGCGCTTCAGCTGAAGACCATCTTACGCCAGAAATCAAACAACAAGAGAAAACCGCATCCTCTGTCAGGCTCCGCTTCCCGGGATGAGGAGTCAACTCGCCTTATTATCGACTAGTACTTTACTTACCTGTTAAGATACCCAAGTTTCTGCAAGAAAGCTGAAGGCACCATCAATGTGTCAGAATCTGTGGATGACCTACTTTCATTTTTCTTTTCTCGACATATTATCGCATCTGGAGAATTCGGGTGGCATAGTAACAAGTATGTCTATTATCAAAAAAGATAACACCAAGCTACTAGATCAATTATATCTTAGGGCTAACCCTCCAAGTAATAGGAAATCACGAAGTAACTCTTCTGTAAACGACCTTCAGGGGATTGGCGATTATACATAGACAGCAAAGTAGCAACACCAACATATAACGTCACCGTAACAACATCTCAACATCCCCGCTACCAAGCTTGCATCAACAACCGCGCAAACTTCCCAGTTGCCCTCCGGGAGTATGCGTTGTTTCTATGGAGTACTCTGTATCTGTTCCCAACTCCATCCACGAGGGCGTAATGCTAAGAATCAGTCTCGTCGTCCTGGAGCAGAGCGTTCTTGAGATGAGTTTGGCGTCTTCTCTCGCATAAGAATAAAGCTATTAACTTGAATTATTACATGCTAATTATCTCTGTAGTCATCTTTATAAACTTCCCTTATATTCGTTTCATGGAAAAGAGGGGTCAGGGGAAGAACTCTTCGGAGATATTCAGCGTCGAATGTCCCTCGAACTGCTTCCATCGCCTATAACTCTACCCCTGATGCCGCCCTCTATGATTATTTAACTTGTTAACATCCGGCCATGACTTGAAAGGCTGAGACAAAGACGACGCCATCCGTCAGTGCTTCATCAGCATCAAATATATCACCTCTCACCCGTACCTGAGCTGACGACGAGTGCAAAGCCAACGTGTTACACATCGAATCCATCGGTGTCGCGCCAGTCGAGCGAGCCGCGGTTGAAACATTCTAGAAGTCAGCTCTCCAGACTCCACCCTCCCGAAGGCCAATCTCGTGCTTACGAAGTAAATTCATTTAGATTCCGACCAATCGCGGCCCCAGCCGTGGCGGAGTTTCGGGCCTGGCATAAGTTTTTGAAGCTCCAAGCTGCATATGGATTGTGCCACCTTCGTGTTTCATGATTATCCACGAAGCAAGTCGCATCGAGGGCGGGCGACTCCTCCATCCAGCGGATGGAAGAATCCTGTCTGCCAATAAAATGCTAGGTTGGATATCACCTGGGCCTGCTGAACCAGAAATTGACATGGGAGGATTTAGGCAGTACGCTTCACTGTCTGAAAAATGACCTCCCAGCGCCGTGATAGGGTAGCCAGATTCTGGTATACCCTTGACGGGATTGATATCCGCTTCTAGCGGACGCCTTTTGACTGGATTCTTTTGCATCCGTGGAAGCCATGGGCCTTGGCTAACCAGCATCACTTTCAGTAAGGGGTCGGTCGACCAACAAGGATCCGTGAAGGAGGTTGTTCTGCACTTCGCATCCAAATCTGCCAGGAAACTAGTTAATAATGTGATGAGGCCCTCCCTCCCTGTACGAGACTCGCTTGTAACCGGATTGTTTTTGCTCTGATCGGGACTGGTATATACCGGGTTGCAGACGCCCGCGGGAGAGCCAGTTAGGCTCCTTTGCATAATCGGTTCCTTCTGCGTTCCCGCCTCCTCTGCCAACGATACTTCCCTTTCGCCAGTCGGTTGCCCGAGCGCGGGCCGCAGGAAAGACAGCGCTTTTAGACAGTGAGGTCCTTCAGACGAAGCCGGTCGGCCCTACTGGCTCCACCCTGCCATGACCCAGTGATGCATGGAAGGGGTTGAGATATAACTTTACAGCACCCACTCTGGCTGCCGGGGTCCTTGACAAAGGGAGAACTGCTATGTATCCCTGTTTGTCTTTGGCTTAATATCTCATCGGATATCATACCCACACTAAACAAACAACTGCCATGGCCCTTCGATGGGTGTGAGGCAACTAATGCTCACCCATGTCTTTAGAATCGTGGCTGTTGATTCCTCCCCTTCATTTATTCCTAGCCAATGGCTACCCTGTCGATTTCGATTTAGCAGGTTCTATTTCTTTATTCGGTGTTGATTCCGGAAGCTTGCTCATCAACAATAATAAAAGTATGTTAAAGATGAGATACTCCCCTCAAGAGTTTGAGAGATGACAGCTCCTTTTTGCACCTCATATACACTCAATACCTTCGAAATGTGCACAAGACCAATTTCCTGGACTAACTTGCTTCCCAGCATAAACGATACATAACCTCCACAAATTCAGAGTGCAAAGGACGGTTGGTCTTCGAATGACCAACCAACGGGTCTCCCTCTCGTCCTTCACTTTGGTACGGTCATACCCGTTGGATCTTGGTTTATTTACTTAATTTTTTCTTCCATTTTTTGGACCCGCATTCATGAGATGGGGAGAACAGATGTGACTGGTAATGGACATGTGCTTTTTGTAGTTGGTACGTTGATGGTTACCATTTCTGGACTTTTCGTTTTTCTGCGGCTGGTCGGCAGATATCTCAGAGATGGGATAAAGGCGGATGACTGGACAATTCTTGCGTCATTGGTATGTATAACTTATACATCAAGGGGGTTGGTACCAGACGGTATACTAAACTGGGTACAGGTCCTCACAATTGCTTTCACGGTTGTTATCAGTTTGGGTGGGTTACAAAATTTCAGGTTCTCAACCTTCCAGCATTGATAGCTAATATTGTAAAAGGTATCGGGTATGGCCTGGGAACGCATGATCATGAGATCCAAAAGGAAAACAAAATGCTTGCATTCAAGGTATGTTTTGTTATTTGAGTATCTGTATTTCAACCAATATAACTGACATCTGTCCCCGTAATAGATGCTCCTTAGTGCGCAAGTTTTGTTTAAACTCATAATCGGCCTTGCAAAAGTGTCAATATTGGCTCTGTATCTAAGAGTCTTTGCCGCCAGCAAGTATTTCCGATGGGCTTGCATCGGCCTTATCATCATCACAAGCGTGACATCCGTCGCATTTATCTTTCCAACTCTCTTCCAGTGCCTCCCGGTAAAAGCATTCTGGGATCACAGTGTCCCGCATCAATGCATGAATGACCTGGGAGTATGGCTATCGCATGCTCTGATTAACCTTGTAATCGATATCCTTATATTGGCCTTGCCTGTATACCATGTCTCCCGACTCAGGTTGCAGCTCCGCGACAAGCTGGCATTGATATTTGTCTTCGTGCTCGGTGGATTGTGAGACCTCAGACCTCCCTATATGAATCTCCTTGAATTTTTCTCGCTAACTGAACATTCTATAGTGTCTGTTTGATAAGTATAATCCGCTCTACAACATTTCCGCAATCTGCACAACCAATCGATGTTACATGTATTCAACCCCTAAAAAATCTCCCATGCTATATAAGGTGGCCATGAAGTATACTGATTCAAACAGTGGATCATTTTCTTTTCAACGCAATGTGGGCGACCGTTGAGATGAACACCGCCATTATATGCGCCTGTTTACCCATAATTCGCCAGACACTTACAGTACTCTTCCCCCAAATCTTTGGGAGATCATCTCGACCTAGAAGCATATGCTTTCCGCGCTTCTTCTGTCGCCGATCCTCGCGCCAGCCAGCGAGGCGTGAAACAAACCCATCCCTTAGCATTGCAGGCAGTCTTCCGTGGACCATGCATAACCGGGCTAATGTTGTGACTGCATCCGTTGAACCAGGACGTGAATTGGACCTCACCCGAACAGAGAGTGAGGAGCGTATAATTGACATGGAAACCCTCGAGGCGTGTTGCGGAGGGATCCTTAAACAAACAGATGTGTATATATCCGAAACTAGGATGGATATATGATTAATGTTGACATGAAGTAGGTAATCAGTTAATCGTAGATATAATCAAATATTTCAAACAATCAAAATTTCGAAATAAAAGTCTTCATTCTTTTGAGCCTTCTTCTACTGCATACCTCCGTGGCAATGTTTCTTTAGAGCACAGTCCTACTCCAAGTCTATGAGCTTACTATGCCCAGCCCTTGTTCAAGAGATCTCTCTTGATATGATGGTATATTACCCGCAGTCCCGAATATTGTATCCCTGATCGTGGATCTGGAAAGCCACATCCCTAGGCATTATTTCCGGCACTTATAGAACCAGCAAACCCATGCCACCAGGAACATTGTTTTTTCCCTTCAAAGTTCCCTGCACCAAGGCCCTCAAGGTCAGCTTGAACCTCTAGCACCATTCATGCAGCATGTTCTTATAGAACCGGGTTGGAGGCCCTCCCTACCTTGATATCCCTATCTGCCCAGCCAGGGAATAAGCTCAGAAGAAGTGCTTTGGCCAGGGATAAGTCGTGCTACTGTGACCCATGTAAATTCACATAACTGCTTAACGAGTTATCTGTTGGTTTAAAGTTCTTGTTAATAAGACACGGGCCGTTAAACATGTCAAGCAGCGGAAATGAAGACAATCTAGGGATACACACCGATCGACAGCCCATTTTCTGGAGAGCAACCTGAACTTCGTTGATATAGGTGCTCTCTCGCCTCCTGCTTAACCTCAATGGAGGTTCATGAGAGCCAGCTTAAGAATGCGGAGAGTGTAATTCGTATCGCTTCCGGGGGGTCATAGTAGCTAACGAAACACCTTTCTACCATTTCTACAGAGTAGTCATCTGGTAAAAGAAATATGTCTGCTTGTGCTGCTCCCTTTCTGTCATTAAGGCAGATGTATGGCCTGCTGCGTAATGAGATCCTAGCAATATGAAGAATTTCAGAATCCCATGCTTTGCAGAGGCTTTGCATATTCAGGGACGTCGTATTCATCCCGGTGTTCTGCAACGGATTCGGCCCCCACGGCTAAATAATGTTTGTACTGGTGTTTCCCTTCGGATACACGCTCGTGTTGAACCCAGTAGCCAGGGATGAATCCATCGCTCCCCCGCAGCCCATCAGGGACGATTTTCAAGATCTTCGCATCTGTTAGCAGGAGATGTTCATGATAAAGCATCTTAAGGTAATCAAGACAAGTGCATATGCGGTACTATCATCGGATGTTGATGTTAGCTCCAAGGGAGTTGTCAAACTGGAGGGTTCAGCAAACCGACCATGCAGCCGATTTTAAAACCCGGTATGAAGATATCACGATATTTTCAGGGGCATCCTTTCTCATGAACTTCTCTGTTCTAGATCTCTTATCCAAGAGTAATCTTTTGCCCTTTTCAGCTATCAAGACACCAGGAATTATGGTCCCGCCCTGAGATAGACGAGAAACCGTATCAGTCACATTGCAAATGGGATGTTACGCAGTATCCAGAGCTCGTATGAGCGTGTGGAATTGATAGACGGGAACTGTCCAATGCTATGAACGCACAGCCGTTACCAACTACGATGACAATCTTCCCTTCCAGAGAAACATTATGGTTGCCTCCGGAAGAGTGGGAGATAGGGCATCCATCTAACGGTTTCCTTTCTAAGGGTTTCATAGTCGGACGGAGCAAGCCGATTGCACTGAGTGAGGCCTGACATTCAGGTGTAAAGTCCGGTTGGGCGTTTATATCTATGAGGAAAAGAGGCTATCGAAGCAATGCTACTGCCAAACGCATTTGACTACCTCAGGAGAGAGGGAGGTGCGGTCTTATGGGCCGAATGCATCAATTGCTCTCGGATATCCTCTGACCGCCGGGTATGGTTCGGATTGAGAGCAACATGAAGCTGTAAATGGCGCTGGGGAAATCACAGGCGCATCCTACAATGATTTGTTAGTGCTTAAATTGCAACAGCCTAACTAGTTACACTGGAACAGGGGCCAAATGATTAACTAGTACCTGGATAAGGTGTTTGCCTCCCAAGTCCCGCCGGCAGATCGTTGAATCAAAGAACCCCATATCATTGATATGACAGCCGCTGTAGACATTCCAACGCCTATACAGCTGACGTGGTTGTAGGAAGAGCCAAGAAGCACTTGGTCGCCATCGTCTACCCCGTACGACGCATCCCCACCAACGGAATCACGCTGCAACTTTACCCTTGCAGCTGGTCAGCCCACTATGATTATATACTGGATCTCTATCTCCATAAATCGCCGTCCTCGGATGAGCGCATATCTTGAGGCATAAAATGTCCCAGTTTTTTGTGTCTCGGCTTGGCCCACGGAAAGGGGTATAATCACCAAAAGCTACTCTTATCAAAATGTCAAGCAAAGGGACCGATAAAAGTGATTATTGCGAGGGCTTGTTTATCGTGCGTATTGTCCTTCGTTTGTCATATCGGCGTCTATTCATTAAGATATTACCATTGGCGGAATATACTGTCAACGGGGGCGCCCCAGATGAAGCTGGCCATGGCAATGCCTCCGACCGCCATAATGCTTGCCATCAGGAAATTGACAGCATTGTTGTCGAGAATGTCACTGCCGGCGGTGATCTTACGGCTCTCATGAGCCGGATCTGAAGTTCCCTCGTTGTTCTCGAGAGGAGAAGCGTGCGGTGACAAGGCATTAGCAATATCCTCGTTCGTTCGAAGGGATGTTTGTTGCCGGACAGGAGGATCTCCCATGATTTTGGATGTGAGGGCACCAGCGTGGATAAGAACCTAGTCGATTATGTTAACGAAAGAGCTATGGGCGGGAGAGAGGCAGCGCGGGGTACGGCTGACCTTTTGTCCACCACATCCTTCAACGACTTTTCCCGTTTGCTTATCGACAACAGTGGCTTGAAGCAGTCCTCCAAGGAGGCTGTCAAGAAGGCTCCCCAGTGTACCCCATACTGTGATCGCGAGGACCCAAAGTGCTTGTTCATTCCAACCCCAAGCACTCCCTCCATCAAGACCGAGCTTTGAACAGCCAGCAACCGGAGAACCAAGAGAACAAAATGGGAGTAGCAGAGATGTCACGGCAATAGTAAATGCCCCCAACGATCCAGCTGCGACACCAACAAGCGTTATTCCGCCATTTGTTCCAGGTGGGACTTTTCGAAAGGTGGGAGAAGTTATCAGGCGAGGGGCGCTCTTGGAGAGGATTCCCAATTCACTGGAGTACGTATCAGCGGCAACGGCAGCGTAGGTCCTATAACATAGAACCAACCCGGCTGTCAGTAGCAATTCGTCCACAATATACGGAGATCATAGTAGCACTCACGAAACGATTCCAACCATAAGGAGGCTCTCAGGCCTGCCATACGGAAGACATGACAGATCACCGTTTTTGTAGTATATCCGGTAGCAGTCGAGTAGTATCAAAATGGAGGCGGCACCCGAGTTTGCAAGCACTTGAATATGAGTTCGCGAGCCTTCTCCACCGGCTGCTCCAGAGGCTGATATCGTCAGGCGAGCTTTCACGTCGTGTTTTACCTGGACGTAGAGTTGAGATTATTAGCCAGCTGCATCAACACCACCACCATCACCACCGTCAAACGCTGAAATTGACAGTTTGAAGGAGTACTCACCTTGGTCACTCTCGTACCACCCAGGAAGAAGACGATTAAAAGAGCAAAGGGAGTCGAAGACGGGTGGATTGCATGTATTACCGCCGTGAGTGCTGCGAATACAATGCCCAACGGTGTAAGCGATTTCCTTGACCAGGCGCGATGTACCAGCAGAAGAGTCGCCGGGACAGCTATTATGGGCTTCATCTCGACGCAATATCACTGGAATAAGCTGTCTCTACCCGCAAGGAGCCGATTTCTCTGGTCGTTGGAGTGTTTGCAGGTCAGTCTTTTGCTGTGATCTAGTTATATTGATGTTTAGCTCTCGGCCAGAAAGTTCCCTAGCCTTAGTTAACTATGTCTGGAGCATGGAAGTGGGCCTGGCAGGAGGCAAAAGGCCGTAATATTTTATATCTATTTCTCTCTCTTGAAATGATAGTTAGCTGTCTGCTGTGTGAATGGCACTGCTGTCAGTTGCTATCACGGTCACGATGTTGGATTTTGACAGCGTTGAACTCCGGCCCAGCTCGGCGGGCCAGCTTTTGCTTCTTCATCCTTCGGCGGCTAACATGGAATATTTCTACACCATGAAGGCTGACACGCCACAGAGGACGGTAAAACACTGAGATACCTGTTATTCTACCCAAATGCAGGATGGCAAACAAAAGAGACGCAGACAGGGAGCGCAACTATGCCGGAATTCGGTGGCAGCTCGTTATTCTCGGTGAGCTCAAACGGACGGACTTCCAGCTTCAAGGACATGCAAATTGATAGCTAGTGGACAGGCCTATTCAGGTTCAGCGAGGCCCTGGCATGGACGACCATATTCCCCTACGCGTTTACCATGATGAAATCGTTTCTCCCAGCGGACGGTAACCAGGCAGCCCGGGCAGCGGTCCTAGCATCCAGCACCGTCTCGCTCTTCACGTTTGGCGAGTTCTTGACCGGAGTCCCCTGGGCAAAAGTCAGTGACCGAATAGGACGGAAGCGGACGCTGATGATAGGAGTTGTCTGCGGTGCTGCTTCAGCCCTGGGGTTTGCTCTGGTAGCTCGAGCATTTGGCGGCTTGACAAATCCAAATGTTGGAGTCGTTTCATCTTGTGTTGGAGAATTGGTCAAGGACAAGAAGGACCAAGGTATGCTTTGTTTCTAGGCGGTTTGATGGTAGGCTTACATGGCATCTACAGGAAAAGCACTCTCCGTGGTGCCATTCTTGAGAGCACTGGGGTAAGTTTAATATCTAGTTTATGACTTCTCAAAATGCTAATAACACTATATAAGGAGCCTTATAGGGCCAGTCATTGGTGGCTGGCTGGCTGAGCCCATAAAAACAATACCATCAGTCTTCCCAGAAGGAAGCATATGGGATAAATTCCCATATTTGTTGCCAAATATGATCGTGGCATTGTCCATGACAACCAGTGGGCTGTTGGGGTTTTTCTTCCTTGAAGAAACACATCCTCATCTCCAGAATAGCCATAATGTGGGTTTGGAGATGTCCCAATGGCTCTTTCAAAGGACAATGAAGTTGCTTGGCTACACCGATACCCAAAAATATGCCGTGTTATCTTCTAACGGAGACGACGATATCCCACTTCACTGCACGGAGGATATCGAGTCCGCAGCTGTAGAGGAGAACGATTCCAATGATGCAGATAAAGATACAATTATGGCAGTCAAGTCATCTACTAAATCAGCGTATTCGGGACAGGTCATTCTTCAAATTCTAGCTGCATCGATATTAGGCTTTCATAAAGTGTCCTCGGACGTGATTATCCCTATTTTCCTAGCTCAGGATAAAGAATCGGTGTCTGATGAGAAAGATTCCAGCCTTTTATATTTCATAACTGGCTTTGGCATGAGCTCTCCAATGATCAGCAACGTCCTCCTGTCTCAGGCTGTGGTAGCCATCCTTGCCCAGATTTTTATTGTGCCAAAATTCATTGCTTGCCTAGGACCTTTGAAAGTGTTTCGCTGGGCTGTGTTTGCTTTTCCATGCCTGTACTGCCTAACACCATTCACCTCTCAATTCACCCATCCGCTATCGACAATATTGATTTTGATAGACCTTTGGGTCAAAGCAATTCTGGTAAACCTGGGCTACACGGCTTCCAGCATTCTGTGCGTGAAGATACAATCAAGCAAAGAGAGCAAATACCCGATAATGATGTCCGCTAACATGATATAGGTTGACAAATACAGCTCCGTTACCGCTTCATCTTGCAACTGTCAATGGAGCCGCCGCTTCTATGGGATCTTTAGCTAGATCCGTGGGCGCTGCTGTGTCAGGGTCTATATTCCATCTGGGACTCCAACACCATGTCATAGGATTTCCATTTTGGGCTTTGGCGATAATTGCATTATTTGGAAGCATCCTTTCTCGATTCTTGAGGGATGAGCCATAAAATATGCTGACAGAAAGGTTCAGAGACAAGTCTTGTTCTGTTATATCCTGATTCCAGACTGAATAACAGCAATTTCTCCATCCATGGGCCATAGCAAGTTTCCAAACTGGTCTACCCTGGCCAGATCTAATGTTTCTGGAAATATCCAATTTCTAGGTAGGAAGAAATGTTTTTGATATGAGTTCTCGTCGGTATCAAATTCCCAGGTGCATAACCAGTATTGGTGATTGAAGAAGACCAGCTGCCTCTGGATAACCCCAACCAGCCAGCTTATTTGGCTAGAGAGTTGGATTAAGGATCTCCTCTGTGGCTGAGTGCCGCCGAAGTCAATAACTTCTAAACGACGGGACAGGTTACTATGAAACCTGGCGTTGGGGTTAAATCCATGTGTGAGTACCATCTCGAGGACAAGATAGCGATATCCGATCTGGAATACATTTCCAAGAGCTTCCAATACCACTGGAGGCTCATTCAAATCACCAAAACCATTATTCGAATATTCATCTTCTTTATTGTTGTTTTTCAGGAAATCATCTCCACTTTTCGTCAATGATATGTGTCTTGTACAAAGGGAGACCATATCGAGCCCATTCCAAGTATAAAGATGCTGCTCGCCCCTTTCGATGCAAACTAATAGGTTAGAGTCTCTTGGGTGGTTCATCCATCGTCGATGCTGGGCCTCCTTTTCGCGATGTACATGCCACAGTTTCTCCTTCGATTTGGTGCTCCAGACCTCGTCAATTTCTAGGCTAGAAATCAGGAGAAATTCCTCTGAGATGCTAAAGAGTAGCTGTGATACGGGACCGCTCTGCTGCCGGTCAATAAATGCATAGACGGTCCATTTTTGAGGGGCTTGCGCAGTGGGCGGTCTGAGACGTTTTGCGATAACCCGACCTTCATCGTCGGCGGAAGCAATATATCTTTGAGACAGAGACCATGCAATCAGGACGACTGAAGCGGTGTTGGAGTGTCCGTACAATTTTCGAAGTCTCTTCGCGCTCCTTGTTTCGTATATGATAACACTTCCGTCTTCTTTTCCAGTACAATAGTACGGAAAGTCATCACCACATATCAAGGCTGTGACCGGCACCCGGTTGTCATTGCTGGGAAGAACCATCGTCTCCGAGGATATATGGCGTCTCTCGCTGTTCTCTAGGAGTTGCAGGGCAGGGGGTTCCCAAATGTTACATATCGTATCCCGAATATCATAAATCCGCCGTGAATCTGGAGAAAATGCAATATCTCGCACAATCCCCTCGTACTTGAGTTGATATATTAACCGGAATGAATCTGTGGACCAAATGCTCAACAAACTATTATGATCACTAGTCAGCAGCAATTTTCCATCCAAACTCAATACCATTTCGTGCGCTATGATATGTGAATACTCCGTTTGGGTATCATCGTCCAAATTCCAGTCAATCAACAGCATACCAGGATACAAAGCAAGTATTCCAGATGAGTCCGGTTTCCAGCTAATCTTCCCTGGTGAATTGATTATGTCTTTACCTCCCCAGCTATGTTTATTTATGGCCCTTTTCCGTACAAATTCCTTTGGATTCTTGCCGTGGTTGATGCGCCATATCTCAAGAGGACGCCTAGGATGCACTACAGCAACCCGCCTTGAGTCAGGACTGAATACTATATCTCTCGGAGGTCCATATTCAGACTCCGAAGTTGAAATGGCTTCAAGAATCTGTTTTTCTTCCCTTAAATCCATGTCTATGCATTTAATGGTAAAGCTGTCATCCGCAATTAAAAGCTCCGTGTCGTTTGACCTGAATGCCAGGGAGATCACAATACTTTCACTGGTCCTTGGTATACTGCAAATTTCCTGTCCTTGATTGATATCCCAGACGCGGATAGTTTGAGTGCCAGCAGTTGCTAAGAGATTTCGTGATTTGGCAACTTTAATGCTTGTTATCCACTCACTGTGGTAGAGTCTCATGATCTCTAAGCAGGTAACAGCATCCCATACGATCAATATGCCACTGCTATCAAGCAATGTAATGAAGAACCTATCCTTGCATATGACTTTAGCCGCAGTCTCATTATAGCCCATAGCTACTCTTGCTAGGCAATCCTCCCAATTCCGAGGCGAGATACCCAATATTTGGATTGAATTCCGGCCCAAGTGTTGGAACTCGCGGGCCAGAATAGATGCATCATTAAAGAAGGGTATTATTTGTCTATATATTGCTGAAGGAACTTCAATAATGTGTGAGCCAAAGTGGCCAACTAAACGTATGAGTGCACTTGACCATTGGAGGAGCTCCTGGGTCCTGGAAGAGTTGGAATCTATCGAAGAAGTTTCAGTCATCCGTTGCTCAAGTTTTTCAGCATATATCCTGAGATATTGCGCAGAATGAACAATGGCCTGAAGGTTTCTGGTAAGAGAAACAGCATAAACCCAAACAAGGGCGGATTGTGACAGAAATTCAAGAACGTCACGCTGCAGCCCTGGTTCTTCGGAATTATTGACGTGATATGCCCAATAGGTGATCGCATACGATAAAAATGGTACATCGGAGTACGTATTTCCTTCCGTAGTCTCGTGGATGGCGGCTAGCTCGGTTTTCCATTTACTATGAGAAAGATATTCCATGCAAATTCGGGCAATACGCATATGTCCCTGTTGGACATCAATCGAGATGGGCGAATTGATACTCCCGGAGATGAGAAACCGACGGGCCGTTTCATGGATTATAGTAACTGTTGTATTCGTCACTGTCATAAACCCTCCACATATCAGGCTGATAGTGGTCCTCAGGTCTGTGAAATTTCCAAATCCAGCCTTCAAAGCTTCTGCAAGCTCCTTAATGTTCAGGGGCTTAAAAGCACAGAGTACCCACGTCAATATCTCAGCTACCATATGAATCTGGTTTCGTGGTTGGTCAGCCATGGTGTCCGCCATCCGTTCATACATCCGTTGCATATCTTCTGGTATGGTATTAAGGGCCTTCTTCATATCAATATCAGTGTGCCAGCTGTTTTTGATATTCTCCATGACGAGTTTGGCCCACAGAAATGAACCAGACGCGTCGGAAATAATCTTGTCAGTAATATACATTCTCGTCTTTTCATTCAACAGCGTATTAAGAAGGGAATTAGAGACGAATAATTGGATACCCTTTGCAGTATCCTCAATCTGAATCTCTTTATGGTGTATTCGACACCCGTCAACCGCCATGGCCATGGCAAGTTCCTCTGTTTCCCTACTCACCAGTAGGACTTTAATCGGCGTCAAAGTCTTTATTTTAGAAACAAGTTTGACAATTGTTTCTGGGGATTCAGCCTCATCTAGCCCATCCAGAATCCAAATCAACGACCGGTCTAGCTTGGCCTGGAAGAGAATTCCTTCAAATATCTTCCCCCAGATGGTCGTGTGGTTCCAGGATTCAAACTCTGCCCCAGTCTGTTGGTGTAGATCAATCAAGCCAGAGCGGAAATCATCTTGAGTTTCAGCGATTTGACAGGCTATTGACCGAAGAAAGTGTGCAGTCGTATGCGCTTCACGCTGGCCGGCTCCGAAAAAGTAATACTGGCAGGATACGGCAGCACTCCGCTTCCCGAGGTTGTGCACGAGGAAAGTAGACAATGTCGTCTTGCCACACCCTGGAAGCCCGGTTAACCATCTAACGCTCAGGTCCACTGTATTATCAGCAATCCAATTCCGAAACCACTATTTTTCTAGTATCCAATCGCATGACCCAGGTAGGATATGTTCGTTGACAGTCCCTGGATCCTCCCCCATATTTTGTACGCCAAGCATACTTTTTATATTTGAAAGGATAGAGGTTGGTGGCTTTGCGGCCATATTCAAAGATCCTTTGAATTCACACATAAGCATTTAGTAGGCGAAAATATCAGGATATCAAGTTACCTTTTACTGTGGCTCTTTGAACAATGTTCCTCAGGGCGTCCTTCACGGATTTGTAATTAGCATCATCCCGGCTACGGAACTTTGATATCCGATTATGGTCTGCGATGAGCGCAGTAGCGATTTCTTGTGGATAGCCTAGAACAGCTGACTCCTTCTTGACCACCTTTTCAGATAATTAACAATTTAGTTAACACGACCTTTTTATTCCTTTGGCTAGCATACCATAGCTTTTATTCCGGGTGGAATAGTTGTGTGTAATGTTTCGTAGAATGAAACCAAATCCAAATCGCTACAGACATATCTGAAATGCTCATTGATATCAACGATGGATAGTGAATTGCGATCGAGTTCGCTCACGTAAAGCTTCGTACCTATAGTAGGAGCAAGGCGAAGAATGGTATTGAGGGTAGATGCAAAATTGGATCCTCGATGGGGAGTACCTAGGAAAAGCATCCCATGCGTCTTGGAAATGATTGGAGAATAACACTGATCGAGCTTCCCCATTATATAGGCCTAATTAATATAAAATGAATGGTTAATCCAAACGAGATATAACTATAGAAAGAGAAGAACCATACCTTTTTCACGACGAGACCGCCCATTGAGTGGGCAACAAATATCAAAGGGAGCTTATTCGAGTTAACTCTCCGCTAGTTACCACAAGGGCATGGCAAGGAGTTCTTACATCACCAATTGCCTTGCTATCTTCCCGGCCTTCATCATGGTATCCTTTCATATTGAAAAGCAAGGTCTTTGCAAAGTCCAAGATGCTTAATGGAGCTGCAGATTGAGCGTAGTTTGCATCATATCCAAATGTAAAGATTCGGGCATTTGATAGCCCTTCCTCACCACCCAGCCAGGGCAGCCACAGATTCTTAACATCACGCTCGTAAGACCAAGTTCGCAATGAAGAGCCACCCAGGCCATGCACAAATATTATATCAGCTTGAGCATCCGCTGGTCTGTGGATCAACGTAAGTCCTAAAGGATCGATATCCGATAGGTCTCTTTTGTTGGCCCTTGTGGATTCACTGGGGGTAGTAACGAGCGCATGCGAATTTAATAGTTCTTTACCAAGTGCTTGGGTATCAGGCGGCGGAGAATTAGGACTGCTTGAGGACCCAGTTTCATGGGGAATATCTTTCTCTTTGTTCCTTTTCTTTTTTCTAGACTTATTCAACCCTAACTTTTCGATCTGCCAACACAATTAGAAAGCTCCCCCTGATTATAAGGTTGATGACTTACCAGATATCTTATAGCTGACAATGGTCGAGAGCAAAATGCCATAATCTCCAATCACTATAGCGAAGCTGAAGTTCAACCGATTTGGGGAAAATAACTACTAAGCCAAACTGATATCCTTGTTCATCCGCTTTAATTCAAGAGCGATTTTTCCAAGAAATCATCTCAACAAGGCAAACTCTCTATATTCGATCTCCTTGGTTGGGTAAGACAATACTGAATTGCCATGCACAGTCGTTCTCCTAGAAATATGTACATCACCACGACCGAACGGAACCTGAGTTTGTATTCCATCCGCCTTCTTCGCTCAAAAAAATGACCGGCATCAGGGATGTGCATGATGACAGGTGTTCTGCAACCTGCATGGTATGACAAGCGAAGGTTTCGCTGGTTGGCTAGTAATATGCAAAGCAACGGCAGGCCCTTGCCATTATACCTGGGGCGTTACTCTGGCACTCTCGAGGGTGGGACGTGTCATTCCCTTGAAGAATCACCTCTGCAAGTACTCCGTACTCAGGAACAGTTCTCAAAATCAATATCATAAGTTGAATGAATATTTGAAGAGAACTGGCTGGATCCTGGACGAAGATGCAACCTACAACTGACGAGCCAGTCAGAATCCCAATTGACCATCCCCACGCCAACCGCCGTAATGATGTGGCACCCGAGGATGAAATTGAGCCACCCAAGACATACGAGTCAATTGCCTTGGATGGGGCCGTGATCGAAAGTATGATTTGGCTTTGATAACCTTCATCTGTACCACTGACGAAGATATAGGCTTTCCCATTCCGGGGACAAAGGTTATCTCGTCTCACCGTTATGGGCGGTCTCTCTGGGGGGGATGTGCCAAAATAGCGACCACGCTGCCCGATGGCACGACAAAGACATATTTTCTCAAGGCATGACTGGCGAGATTTGTTTGGGATGTTTTACTCCTGATCTTTCTGAACTGACGATGAAGGCGATAGGAGGCCAAGGGACCTTCTGCACCAGTGATGTGCGAAGGGGAATTCGAATCCATCAAAGCTATTAACGGCGTCTCCCCAACCCTTGCACCAAAACCCTGGGCCTGGGGCAAATATAAGAACGAAGATAGCTACTTCATGCTTACAGACTTCCGAGAGGTCGGTCAACAACCTCCAGACCCTGCCAAGTTTACTGAAAGGCTGGCTGGTATGCATAAGAATTCAGTTTCGCCAACGGGCAAATTCGGCTTTCATACAACTACCTGCCACGGTACCATAACGCAAGTCACGGATACATGGGAACAGTCGTGGGCGGTGCTCTATCGCAAACAACTGGGCCATATGTTTGCTATGGACCTAGCCAAGCATGGTCGATGGCCCGAATTTGAACAGCTGTGTGATATGACGCTTAACAAAGTCGTACCTAGGCTTCTCGAGCCTCTTCAGAGTGACGGAAGGAGTATAAAGCCCTGTCTTCTTCACGGAGATTGCTGGGATGAGAACACAGCAACAGACCGGGCTACTCAAGAACCATTCATATTTGACGCAGGTTCCTTCTACGGCCACAATGAGTATGATATTGGGAACTGGAGAGCACTTCGCCATCGTCTCAGCGAGCCTCGTTATGTAGAGAGCTACAAGAAAAATTTCGAGCCTTCTGAGCCGAGTATGTGGTTGAGCATCTTGATTTATGCGATAACTGGTTGTTCATGCTGACACGGAGAAGAGGATGACTGGAATGGTAGAAACCTGCTCTATTCGTTACGGTTCAATACCGGAACCTCTATTTTGATTGACAAATGTGGTCAAAGAGAGGCGTAAGTTAATCTGCTCTCTCTTCTGATGCAGGAAGATCGCTCACTACTTCCCAGAGTATTCGAAGGTATGAAGGAGTTATGTCGCATGTACTTTCCAGATGATGGCCAAATGATTTCTCAGAGTCTCTTGCGTCCAGCGGCGGGGGACTCTAAGCCCATGGATAAAGATTGTGACGAAAAGGAAGACCGAGAGGAGGTGTTGAACTGAATCCTCCTTTGTTATGTACAAAACGAAGAGTTTTAGAGGTGGAACCCACCGTGTTCTGCGGGCTCACAGAATCTCCAGAGGCCAGCCTCCCTGGCGGCAAGTTGTACGGCACCGAGTTCTTTGTCAGTGACATGTCGATTTATATCACTGTACCGTACTGCTTGCCCTTCTTCACCAGAATCGTTGATTTTCGTCCTCTTCTTCTTTCCAACATGCGCATCTGGATGATACTGTTCCATGATATGCACGTACATATCTTTCGACACATTGTTCGCAAGCCACTTGACAATTTCTGTCCCCTCGTCTTCCATTCCGGGCATGACAAGATGGCGGAGAAGAACACCTTGTTTGGCAACACCATCTGCTGTAAATGATAAATCTCCAACCTGAGCATGCATTGCCTTGATGCTCTCCATTGCTGTGGCTGTATAGTTATCTGCCTTGAGCAGCCTTTTCGACGTACTATCCTTCCACACCTTAAAGTCAGGCAGGTATATGTCTACCAGTCCGTCTAGAAGCTTCAGCGAGTCAAGAGAGTCGAATGAAGACGTGTTGTATATAATCGGAATATTCAAGCCCATGTCTCGTGCATTTAGAATTGACAAGACAACCTGAGGAACGACATGTTCCGGAGTGACCAGATTGATATTATGAACATTTCCAACAGTTTGGAGTTTCATATACCATTCAGCGAGCTCTTCAGGCGTGAGGTCAAACCCGTTCCGCTGATGAGCAATGTCCTGCGAGCCGACGTTTAGCCATGCACCATCAATCATAATGACAAGCACGAAAATACGTACATGATTCTGGCAAAATACGCATCTCAGGTTGCAGCCCGAGAAGAAGACTGAACCACTGCCATTCCATCCCTGGATGCAAGGCTCTTCTCCAAAATGCGGCGCGATAACGTTGACCTTCACCGTCTCGGCTCCGATCAGACAGTGGCCAGTCTTCTCGTAGCGGTTCACTCCGCACAGCCGTGGGCAAAGATTGCAGTTCCGCAGATGGGCATATGCATGCGACCGCTTCTTAGCTGCATCAACTGAGGAGAGCAGATGGTATCGTGGGATATAGGTATCTAGGAGGAACGGGGGTGCCAGATGGAGCTGTCGATGGTGAAATCGAAGCCGCGAAGACGCCGGACGCCATCCTGTCGTTGGTATGATGGATAGAGGTCTTCCAACTGGCATCTTGCCGTGTCCTGGGATATACAGGCTCCTACATCTGACTGAATACTGCAGCTAGATAGATGAACGGCGAGTTGACGGCGTTTTTCTTCTTTGCTAATTTGCGTTGACGTCGAGAAGTCGACGTTGAAGTTCTTGGCGCGGCTGAAAAGGAAAAAAGCCGCTTGTAGGATCTTCGGGATTTCTTTTTGTTTCATTCAACTACAGACATGACATCTACTTATCTACGGAGTTTTGAGGACGATAGAAAGGACCTGAAGAGGTCGATGACGATGGCTACAGTGGATGCGACGTGATGGGAGATGAGTGAAAATGCATTTGGTAGAGATACTACATAGCTAACGGGAAAGCCTAGGGATAAGGATGCGCTTCGTAAGAGGGCTCTCTCCCCCTCCATGAGGTCTGCTCATGCAATAGGACGCTTGATATCAAGGATAAAACGATGAAGATGGCATACTGTGGCCATAGGGGATGCGTGAACGGAGTATGTGTGCGTGACATGTGGATGGAGCGTTCAGTTCGGCAGCTGTCTTGACGGTGTCTGCGCCCCGGCTACGGAAAACGCATATCTGCTCGACGGCCGGCTAGCATGCTGACTCCCTGGCAGGCTATCGGGCCTGCTTCCGGACGTCCCAGGAGTGCTGCTTACGGAAGTTCCCTCTCCCTCGACACCCTCGGGCCACTGGACGGTGCTATGGGTCACTCTTCCGGCCTCGGTCTCCAGCTTCCGCCTCTCCTTTTCGCGTTGCTTCTTCTGTCTCCTCCGCATGGCCCAATACCAGTCTTCCCCGGCCATACGCTGGTCTTTTCTCTCCTCGTCGCTCTCCCACGGTTGTTCACCTGGCTTGCGTTTTCCAAAATTCTCGATAAACTCTCTTTTTGCTTTTCCTCCGTCGTTGTATGATGCCCACATGCAGTTCCAGCAAGGTCCTTCTATCTCGCCCACGTACTGCGCATATGGACCCTGCCAGTTATGTTCTTGTGCTTTAGGGCAGTTCATGCCTGGCGGTCGGTCCTCACAGGCTACCCAGTCGACATCTTTCTCGAGTGCACAGCACTTGTACTTGTAATATTTTCGGTAGCACATCCTGGGCTCTTGTGCTTCGACGGGATCTCTCTTTATTGCTTGGATGCGTGCTGATGATATCTAGATAGCGGTCAGGCCTTGACAGTTATATTTGCTTGATGGGGATCTTTCCATTCTCCACGACCGCCATCTATTTAAATATCTCGCCGCGTGGTTCCATGGTTCAACAGCAATATCGATGATGTCACCACCAAGCAAAAGAGAGTTCGATATTGATGCTTACCTTAAGTTCTTAGGAAGCGGGATCCGAGGAAGGCAAACACTAGCTATCAATAACAAGCAGAGGTATGTTTAACAGTGAGGCAGAAGGTAAGGCGGCTTGTCAGAGGAGGTATGTTTGCCTCATACATAGGTTGGTCGGCTGGTGAAGGTCAATCTCTATCGCAGTATCTTAATTCATTATCGAGTCAACCCAGAAATGTGGCGAAGAGGAAGAAATGAAGTTATATTAAATATCAAAACAACAACAAGAAGAAGAAGAAGCAGAGAAAGGAAAGAGAACCTCTAGGCCTAGTGAAGTCCCGTGATATCAAAAGTCCTAAGCCATGATGTGATTCTGGTGTCTTTCTAGTCCACAAATAACAAGAAGAATAAAAACTTCACTGCAACTCACAACATCTGCCTTGGACAGCTGACTATGATATAGTAGTTGGCTGCAGGGTTACAGACTCGCTAGATAGGTAGCTATAAATCCACTGAATCCACATGTTTGCATATAAGTCTGGAGTTATCCTCCTATAAACTCCCGAGCGGCTGCGGCGTACCGGTCGGTTAACCCCCTGGATAAGGCTAGCTATTCGAATGGCCAGGGAGCTTTGCAGCCTGGCTATAGAGCTAGATTAGCTACTTCCAGCAGGCAACAGTCCCAGACTCATACTGTCTTTGTGTACTTTTACTTTTCAATGTGCAGAGTCACCAAGGGCAAGGCAAACATGGCCAGTAACGGCATCTACTGCTAACCGCCAGCAAGCAGTAATTGATTAAACCAAGTCACGCCCTATTCCCGACTCCAAAACTGCATTAGCTCGTGTGAATTGTATCCTATCTATATATCCAGCACAGAGATAACCCAGGCAAAAAAAACAGTAAATAGTAGCACGGCTGGAAGGTGCTCACCCAGCTCTCCTGAGTGCACTATAAAAACCTGCTGCTCTTCCAGCTATCGAGATTCGAATTGCAAATCTTCAAATCTCCAGCTAACGGCCAGAGTATACGCATGAAATAACACCAAAAGCCAACATGAAGGCTTCCTGGATTATCTGCGCCACTTTCACTGCTCTCGCGATGGCTTCGCCAAAGACACCTGCCGGTCCTGCCAACCTGCGCCGCCATGTAGGCTGACAGCGCAATGAACCCTTCTATTACGTCCTGCTAACGTAGCTCCTGGTATAGGGAGAGCGCTGCGGCCGTTTTTGTTTTTCTGAGATGGAATGTGATCCGCCTAAGTGGGGTTGTTTCCGCTGCGAGGTACGTGAGTTTTTGATAGCATAGCAATCCTTTTGGCTAGAGACATCGACTAACATGCTGGCCATCGAGCAGATGAACAGATGCGTTTAATAATGCGCCACCGGGGCGAAATGATATGCTAGACAAGCTTTGGGGTATTTCGGGCATGTTTTTTTATTTTTTATTGACGGGTGGTTAACCAATGTTCGGGCTGGGTATCGAGGAGACCCTATTCTCTTGCTCTCGGGATAAACGAACACCGTCATCTTTAGGCAAATCCAAGCGTATTTATGCAACTTATCACTTTCTAGGATGTATTGCGTCCAGCTCCCTATTCTTGAATGGGTCAATATACTAGTATTCCGACCTTTCTTGGGCAACGACTCGGACCACTTAGAGCTGGGGGATGGCATAGGAATACGCCGAGGGTTGGAGGAGGATATCTTTGTTTTCAAGCCGTGTGCGAAATTGAAACAAAAGCTACCTAGCAGTAGGCGGCGGCCCCACGACGGGCCGGGCCGAGACACAATGACGGATAGTAGACCATCCCTTTGAGCGTCAACCCGTACCAGTCTATCAGGCTGGCCTAACTCTCCCCTCGATGCGATATTGAGAAGTCACGCGTAGTTGGGATAGTGTTTATGTCGCTGGGGCTTGTTTGAGTCAGTACTATGTGTAACGTTGAGTTTTAAGGAGACATACTATAGTTCACCATGCAATCGCTCTCACCATCGATCGATTCACCTAGCTCATCATCCGCTATCAAGGGAGATTGTATTGGAGGTAGGTAATATGGAAGAAAAGAAGAAGTTGAGTGTAGATGCATATTCATTGAGATTGCTGCTCATCTTTGCTGTCGTATTTCGGCTATCGACATGCCGGTTTTGATCTTGCGCATAAGCGTATAAAAGGTGGTTGGAAACCGTGGTAAATAAAAGGCATATGTGTACATCCCATCTTCATGTCTCTTTTCAACACCAAACACCAATCAAACACCAAACAATCCGAAAAGGTGAAAAAAAAAAAAAAAAAAAGGTAAAAGTACAAGGGAGAAAGTAAGTGCAGGAGATGATGTCAGGATATGCAGCCCATCTGGAGAGTTCCAAAAAATACAGAAGGTAATAGAACATCCGCTAAATGCACAAAGTGGAAGGAAATTTTTATATACAGGGGGTCGAGGTATAAAGGAGAAAATGCGGTGGGAAATCGAGGGTTTGGGTATCGTTTAGGAGAAGAAGTACTGGCTTTCTTTGAGGCGGCGGACGTCAAATTCACCCTTCTTGGGGACTTCGCGGAAGGTCAAGGGCAGCCAGACCCAGACAGAAGCAGCTTGAGCTTTTGATTTCTTCTTCGGCTTCACAGATAGTTCTGCATCCGCCTCGCACTCCTGAGGTTCTTTGGCTTCGGGAATTGCTGGCACCGCGTCAACTGTAGATGAGCTGCTCTCCGCTGTCATTGCGTCCTCGAGTGCTTTCTGCTCTTCCGGAGGAGGAACGTGGCCCATACCAGCAACACCAAGAGACTGAACAGACACCAGGGTATCATCCGCCCCCTCGGTTGCTGCAAAGAGGCTTCCAGGAGTGATCATATTTCGGCCCTGCTCTTGCTTAGAAGGATCTTCTGACTTGAGAAGCTCAATACGTTTGTACTCTTCCAAAAGCTCGTAAACTTTGTCCTGCTTTCCTGATCGCCCCTTAGCCGCACGGAGAGATTTGATCTTCTTGGCTAGAGGGGTGTTTGGCCGGACTTGGGCAAGGTAGAGGTTGTCCGAGTATCTCGCATTAAACTCCGCAGCCAATCTACCGACGATGTCATCTGAATGCATGCGAACGAATGCATCACGCAAAACACGGTTCATCTTATCAATGTCACCGGCGTGAGTCCAGAAAGAGTCGTGAACGGCGGAAAAGGTAAGACCGAGCTCGTCACATTTGATAGCAGACATCATCATGTGTGTGGCATCTAGAGAGTGGATAAAGTTCGGCGGGAATGCCTGCAGTTGCTTTCGACGGTTGACTTCATTTGCTCCACGGATGTCTTTAATCGTGCAGAGCTGCAAACTAGTTGGAATCTGACGTGCTTTAGCCTCCCTGTATGGCTGAACAACCGGGAGTCTCAGGGGTGTGGTCCAGATAACAGAGTTATTGAACTTCAATTTCTTCGACAAATCGGTTTTCGATGGCGAGTCAAGCTCTTTACGGATCTCCTCAATTTGGCTGGGATTGAGAGAGCGGGTAACTCGGTTGGCGCAGTCTCCTAGCCAGAACTGGATATCGTGTGCACCGCTAAACATGGAATTCAAAGCGGAGAAGATTGCTCTCGAAACATGAACAGCACATTTGGAAATTTCATCGGATTCCGCTAGTTCTGGGTAGTGATCTTCAATTTGTCGTCGAACTTGCCTGGTGGCGCCAATAAAGGTGACTCCGTAAACGTTTGTCATAACGGTTTGTTTGACAACCTTTCGAGTAATCTTGCCATCCATGAGCTTTGCAATAGGATCCCCAGCTTTGGCGTCACTAGCAATCGAAGCTTTGACATGCTCGGCAACTGCAGTGTAGATATCTGAAGGGCGGTCACCGGGTTCGAGATTCACTTGACGAGCACCGATTGCATCACCACCAAGTGCCGCATAGTGTTGCAAGCCGTTGCAAGAGCCATCCTGGTGTACTGGAAGGTGAGAAACGTATTGTGTTGGATCAGGTAGACTTAGAGCGTTCTTCAGCTCTACACAAGCAGCCAAGCACTGGAATGGATCAGCAGCCTGTAGCCACCATCTCTTTCCCTTCAATCCGTTGTTGGCAGAATCCAGAATGTCCTCAACGTTGTCAATGGCAAATTGTTCTCTTTCTTGAAAGCTTGCCTTGTCAAATCCAAAGACGTTCGAAAGATGGATTCTGAGCCATCTTAAACCGCTTTCGCCGAGTACTCGTCCCTCACTAAAAAGAAGCAGACCACGGCAATTATCTGCTCCCATTTGGTTGAAATAAGGAGGAAGAGGGTAAGCTCGTCCACGGAAATCCATGTTGTGAGGGAGATAGAACGATTCATTGAGGTATGCTCGCGCAATTTCCATTTGGAAATTCAAGTAGCAACGCTGAGAGTGATTACCCATCTTTTTGTTGTCGGCACGAGTCTTTGCGCGGTAGTATGCCTTCACGGCTTCGTGATCTTCTGCATCCGGCTTTTCAAGCTCTGCAAGGTTGAGATTGGCAGCAACAATGTTGGCGACCTCCTCTCCAGAGTTCCAGGCCTCGAGCATCACATCGAAAACCGGACGGTTGATTTTCCAGCCTGTCTTTCCTAGGATAGTTAGACCCTTATAAAGCTCATCCAGGTCCCCTCGATCCGAAGCGGCTTGTAGATATTGGCTTTGAGCATCATCATGTCGGGTACGAACAACTTGCGTTGGCTGGGTCAGAAATCCACCTTGATTGTTTGATACCCATGGTCGTGGAGTTGAAACCATCGGAAGATGTTTCGCTAGTAGATTTCCCGACGGCTCCTTTCGTAGCTTTTCGACCACCTTTTCGTGAAGCTGAACATATCCGACGTTATGTCCTTTTTGCAATTGGTAAACGTGTTGGAATGCAGGCTCCTTTGCATAAGTAACCTTTTCGGTTACGGGATCTTTGTGAGAGGTAGGTATCTCAGCGGTAGAAAATAGCATCGAGGATAGAAGAGCACCGATTTTGATTTCGGTAGAAGCAGGCCAATGCACAGGGGGTTGGTCCTTAGTATGCTTCTGCATGTAAGATCTGAACTTTCCCGTCGAATTGTATACTTTCATTTGTCGGAATGTCTTGTTGAGATAGTAAACCTCATTTTCGCTTTGAGCTTCCTCGATGGCCGACCGACGGGTGGTTTCGATAATGTATTCGTCCTTTACAGCACGACCAATGTTGGTAAACAGGGAGCTCAGCTTAATGCCTTTGTCCATTCCAGAACTTCCAATGGATCCTAGGACGGACAGTATAGTGACTGCAGCAAGCTTGCTTGGACCGACGGCTAGTAGAAACGGGGTGTATTCGCATCGTTCGCTTTCCTCTGGTGTCAGTTTCTTTTTCGACTCGGATCGTTTGGCCAGCTCCAATTCGTCTTTGATTTTGCCGAGGACACCCTGATACCATTCATACATGAATGCGTTCAATCTCGCTTCCACTTGACGCCTCTGTCCGATTACTCCCTCACTCTCTTTTCTCCAGCGCTCAATGGCTGATGTTAGAGAGTCTCTCTCGAGCTGTTCTTGCCTCAGACGCTTCCTGTTCAGCTCCCTTTCTTCAGGTGTTCGGCCCCACAGTTTCTTTGGGGTGAATTCGGTTGAGGGGCTGAACAGTGAGAGAGATTCCTTTAGGGACTCGAGGCCCAATCCCTTTTGGTCGGTGTTGAGAATTTCATTAGGTGGCAGAACGGATTCGTCAGTAACCTTGGGTTTCAAGTCTAGTTCCATATCTGGGCCAGCCAAATCGGGCTCAACATTGCCTGCAGAGGATTCCGATACATGGAAGCAGATCTATCAAATTGAATTAGCGTTTGCCACAAATGTTTTTGGCCACAAATTAATTGACCTATCACCTACCTCGGAAAGCAAACCAAGTTCTGATTCGGGTAAGATTGATGATTGAAGAATATCCTCGTGGATGCCTCTTGAAACCGCAGACTGCCAGTATCTCCGGACCGTTCTTTCACGTTTTGGGCCGGCTAGCATCCTCAAACTCATACGCAGCATCCACGCAAGGGTGATGGCATCGGGCTTAACCGATAGTAAGCCCATATCAACCTCATACCATCTTTGTGCATACCATACAAGATCTGGCTGTCGATTAACAATCATATAAGTTACCATGGACCGTAGATATTTGTTGTGTAGCTCGAGTAACTCTGGGGATCCCTGGGGGTATGCGGCAGCGAGACGTCGAAGCAGGAGGCTGGCACGCTTAAACATCCCAGCCGATAAGCTGACATCCAGATTGATAAGCATTTCATCGAGGTCACCGCCGATGCTTTTTATCTTTCGTAGAGACGTCGGTTTCGAGGATAGAAGGGGATTTAGGATGATCACAGAAGAAGCGTCTCGATCGACCGGATCTGACGGGTCGGATAGAGGAGGTCGAGAAGTGAACTGAGGGGGTAGCGTATCCGGCTCTTTGACTGGTTTGTACGTATCCAAGCCTTCAAACGGAATATAGGTAGAATGATGGTCATCCATGGCTCCCCATCTCACCGTTGCGAGGGAACGTGAGGTCGGCTGAACGATAGTTGAGGCCGCATTTTGCTTCGCAATCGGGCGAATTGGACCGCATTTTGTCGTCAATTGAGATCGCAAAAGTGCCGGGCATAGCCAAGGTAGCACAAGAGGCTCATGAGCTTGTCGTAGCCTGTAGAGGGCATGTTTTCTGTGGGCAACGCGGGAGAGCATGGCTGAGGTGAGGAGAAAAGACACAATTAATTTTAATAATAATCAAACAAGTAAATAAACAACATCAGGTTTATCAATTAATAAAACAGCAATAGAATAGAAAGAAAGGAAAGGAGTTTTGGCCGCATTCAACCCCTTGAAGCTCGCTCGAAGAACTTGAAGAAGTCGAATCGAAAACTCGATAAGATCAAAAAACTTTTTGACGTGGAAAAATTTCGTTCCTGATTCACGTGACACGCAGCAGTTGCGCTAGTCCCGATACGGAATATCACCAAGTGACTTCGGAGCGGAGAAGCTAAGGTCTGTATATAAATTTGAGGCCGCAATGTGGAAGACGGGATGAATGCCGACGAAAGATCAAGAATGTAGACAAACGACGAGGTGATAAGTGTTGACATTTCTCCTATAAGATAGCTAGGCCATGGCTATATCACCGTCATCGTCACCATCATTTTCAGCCTGAGGCTTTCCTCCCTTTTTATGGCTACTGCTTGCTCTCCGTATCTGCTGTCTCCTCTTCATTGCCCAGCCAGTCATCTCGGGCCTGGTAGGGTCGACTCTGGGAGCGCTCATGCTATCCAGATAATCGTCTGCTGTGATAGCCGACTGCAGCTGAACGGGCTCTTCAAGGCCTTCATTAAACATATACTGGTCATATTTATCCCATGATTCCTGGTCCTATATTTGGATAGAGATTAGCAGTTGTCATCGGAGAGACGGGGGCCGGAGACATGCATACATTTTCATCTATCCATCTGTATTTCTCCCACTTCTCGTCTTGGAAGAGCTTGAGAAGTAGCTCATTGTTTCCAACTGCCCTGGCACCTTCTGTTTCTGCAGATTTAACCTTCATGTCGATTGCTCGAGCTTCCATAGCTGCACTCCGCGAAGTTGAATCCTCATCCATATCTTTCTTGGCCTTGGCCATCGCCTTGCTTTTCACAGATACTTCATCATATGCGTCAATATGATGTAGCTGCGGTCGAAGCTGCACTACGGCTTCTAGCGGTGCAAGATGCAGTTCATCTAGAGCATTAATTAGTTAATTAATCGCATATAGACAGAAAAAGAATACTTACTATCTCTAAAAGCCCCTAGCATGTAAACTGGATCTCCATCAACAGGCTTTTTTATCCTTCCTCCCAAGACCTGTGTAGTCATCTTGACACCTGCCTTCCTATCTTCGTCGTCCATATCCATATAAACATTCACATCATCTGCCCCTGTGCCCTCTGTTTTGAACTTCCCTATACCACCGCCGTTCACATTGAATCCACCCGCCATACCATGGGAGCCATTCTCTTGCGTAATTCTACTTTTGGCCAGCGCATTACCGTAGCGCAGGCCCTTGACCTCATCGTAGTTTACCTGAGTGTCAATCGGTATATCTAGTTCCACGAGGCCAGTCTTGGGCTTCAGTCTGAATTCCAAGGGCTTTTGGCCGATGGAGTCATTGTACGGTTGGTCAGCAGGGCGGTCAGGGTATTGAAGGAGTAATCGGCGGATTTGAGAGTCTGTTATGAAGATGTCGTACGATGCAGTTATAGGATCATCGTCTTCCTGGGTATCCGCTGCTTCAATCAAATGGACGTTAGCTATGCTGTCTGACTCGAGCGAGGTATTGGATTGTTCGCCACGACTTACCGGGCATTATGAAGTAATATGTACAAGTATTGGCCTAGGTATACAGTCCCAGGCTCCAGCAGCTACAAGGAGAAAAATATGCTGCGATCTTGGTGTTGGGTTGCTTGCCATATTTTCGACGATTTTTTTTGTTCTTTATCGGCGTTGGCAAGAAGCTTATCAAGAGGGACCGGACGCATAACTTCATGCCAAGACTTTAGTTAGGCGCGCGCTTCAACTCGAGAGGCTCGACATTCTTCTACATCTGACAATGTTCTGTAGGGACTTTGGTTTCTAGGGGCACAAATGCGCTGAAGAGAAGCCTGTAAACGAAAGATGTGATACAAATCCAAAGACGAATGTCCAAAGGCCAAAGTCGATCTCTTTTAACTTCAATAATATAAGTAAAAATACCTAGAACAAACCATACACCAATCAACCATGAAACATAACAAAACAATAGAACAAGGAAACCAGTAACTCCTGCTAGACCTTAAATCTCAAATAGCTCAACTCAAGCACGCTCACAAGGTGAGATTAGCAGGTGGAACGGGTGGTAAAATGACTGCCAAGATAATCAAACAAGATGTAGCTGTCTAGATAGAGCAAATAGAATGGATTAGGATATCTAAAGGGGCATAAACGGGATATTATAGCGTTATATATACGAGCAAGATTATCGCTGAGGGCCTGAGGGGTGGTTCTCGAAGAGGTCTTCGAGGTATGCACTTGGTGCGCGGCCCTGTGGAGGTGATGAGAGGTTTACACTGCTTGTAGACGGATGAGTTTGTTCATATCTCCGCGCATTAGGTGATAGAGCAGGGGAGTCGGGAGGCGTTGGTCCTGTAGACCTTGTTCGTGAGTAACCTTGTGATTGGGGTCCAAGGGGAGCAAGGCCAATTGAGGATGTGCTGTGTTGAAGACCTGCTCCCGAGCCAGGAGCAGCCCCGCTAGCGGCATAGTAGCCTGCCGGGAGATATCCTGAGGCTCTGTTTCCGGCAGCATGCAAATTGCTTGCTCCAGCAGTCGGAGAGAAAAAAAGACTGGAATTTGGCGGCTGGCTTTTGCGGTGAAGGGCAGAGTGTCGGTTGCTAGACGCGTTTCCGCTGTGGAGTTTCTCAAGGGACATAGATCCACCTGTGGATTGGCGGTAGGCCTTGCTCTTACGCTTGGACGGGTTGAGAAGGGCGGCTGCGGAGTCTGTTTGGTGTGCGGTAGCAGCACGGCGGACGGAGCGGTTGATTGACCAAGCAACGAGTGCACGCCAAGCAAAGACAGCGACAAAAATGAGTCCAAGTCCGGCTCCCACGCCAATAAAGACAGTTCCCTCTGGCAGATTGGAATGCTGCAGGTACGGAGCATTCTTTTTGGGCGGGATCGTAGCCGTAGGGATTTGAGGAATGCCCGTAAGCGTGGGCAAAGAAAAACCTGGTCCACTGTCTGAATCAGAATTGCTTGGAATAGAGATGGGAGTGCTTGATTGCGACTCCTGTGTCGTTGATGGCTCGCTCTCTGTGCTGCTGCCGAGTGGTGGTAGGTTCGCGGTCTCACTGGGCTTCTTGTCATCCGTACTCGCGGGAGGAGGAGGGGAAGGGCTTGGTGCATTATCAGTGTTGCCCGGTTTATTGTCGTCCTTCGGCTTATTGTCAGTTGGCGCAGGGGCCGGGTTCGACGCAGGTGTATTGGGGGGATTATCTGTCTTTTCAGGCGGTGGTGGTGCGTTATTGGGTGGCTGTGGGGGGCTGTTGCCCGGCGCTGGATTCTTGTCATCCTGGGCCATCGTATGGCCTGCAAAAAGAGCGAGGCATATGAATAGCAAACATAGGAGCAGTGTCGAGCGCGAGCCTTTGCCTCCTGAGGGCCTCATGCTGGCGGTTGTTCGGACAAGTTGAGAAAAAAAAAGACCAAGTCCGGGTTAGCGAGCGTCTATGCTGGTTCCTATGGCGAGTCCCGAGTATATAGACGTGAAGCGAGTGAAAAGAGCCTGAATTATCATGTTTTAGTTTCCTGTTGCTGGGGCAGTGGCAGCTTTATTTACTCACTTATTAAAAGGGGTGGTTAGAGGAGACAAAGCGGCTGAGTTGCCATGTCAAGGCGCGGCTTAAACGGGATGCTGTAGATGAGCGAGAGCCAGAGCGCCAGAAACGAGCGACCAGACGCCGGATATGAGTTTCTGTAACTGGCAGATGGTGGTTCTTCGATGGTGGTTCTTTGGCGGCTCGTTGTCTTGTCTTTGATGTTTCCCGCTGCAAGTTTGATTTGAAGTCGCAGAGACAACAGCCCAAAAAGGAAAAGCGCGCCAAGACTGGTGTATATAAAAGAACGGGAGGTTCATGTGAAGATGATATATTAAGTAGCTGGATAGATGGACAAGACGTGCAGCATGAACAAGTATACTGATGAAGATACAGAGACGAGAGAGACAACAGAGTACGAACGAGATGACCCAAGAAAAACGAAACCAACCCCGAGCTCTAAGCGTGAGAGACTAACTGCTTATTGCTGCTTCTTGCCAGCAGCGCCAGCAGGCCCATTCTCCTTATCAAAAGACGCGTACGAGACCTGTAGACTGTTCAAGGCAGAAAGACCGACATAGAGAATGGTGCCTAGGATGACAGTGGTGATCAAGCCCATGAAAAGACCTAGTCGCGTTAGCGGGTAAATAAAAGTATTCACAGAGAGGTCTCAGTCCTTACCTGGACTTAGGAACTGGTAGTCGGTGAACAAAGAGCCCTTCTTCTTGTTCTTGGGCTTATCATCGTGCGAAGCTCGACCCTGGAACTCCCGTTTGAAGGTGAGGGGGTTCTGGAGGGGGCTACCACCCATCTCGAAGTGGCCAATATCGGCTTCAGCAATTGGCTCGGTCCCTCGTGGGGTAGTAGTGTATAGGACGGTATAGTTGGAAGACGGAAGCAGGTCAATCAAGGTCGCAAGGAATCCATCTATACCCAATAGTTAGAATATACTTGTTAAAATACCGCAGTACAGAGAGGCGTGGGCACATACCATTTTCAGCGAGCTGGCTCGACCTGCTAATATCTCTCGGTAGAGCGGGAAATTCAACCATTATAATCTGTGGTCGGTGCTTGTATCCTGATGGAAGGACTAATCCAAAGTCAGTTGGTATTCCATGTAAGGAGTAGCCCAGGAGAAAGCAAAGCATCACCACCTACCATCACCGTTAACCACAATCGTCTCGGCCTTGCACTCCTTCTCTAGCTGCTTCTGTAGTGATGCAGCGTCGAACTCGCCAACCACCTCACTAACAGAGAAGGTCGACTTGATAAGACCATCCTGCTGCAATACTCGTTCTCGTAGTCGCGGAGCTGATCTCCGGTTGCTGAAGTCTAGAATATGCACGCCGGGCTGGGAGACTAGAATATAAAAGTCCGAGGGGCATGAAGAGAGCTCCGTCGAGATCGATGAAAGCAGAGAACTCGCGGATTGGAGTTGGGATGATTGTGTTTTGAAGCTGGGGAAAGTATATGTTAGCCTCAGCTACTTGATGGCTTGCCTGTTTCGAGTGCTTACCTGTTGGTCGAGAAGAGGAAGAACGGAGATGTGTCTCTGAATGCATCAACAGAGGAGGTGAGGGCGCCGAGGGCCAGGAGCCCGCACGTCTTTAGCTGCATCGTGATGGGTTGGTTATCGTATCTGGTGCAGGTCGATTCAGTTTCACGATCTCAACTGCGTCCTTTGAACGAGCAGTTCGGGCCATGGATGAATCACGTGACGCGATGTAGCTGAGGAGAGGTTTCAAAGCCGCATTGGAGAATTCAACAACTAGATAGATTGATAGTGAATGAGTTAATGATGTAGATAGTGATTAAGATACATATGAAGAACTTGGGGTAGTATTTGAAGTGGCTAAGGGGTTATGTGCATAATAAAAGGAGCAATAATACTATCTTCGAAGCTAGGATACGTAACTAGATACAGTTTTGAGATGTAGTAGTGACATCGACATACATCAGTATAGTAACGTTAGACAAGCTAGTTATGACATGCATGTTAATACTTCGTTAGTAGGTGCTTGTGTTGATATTCTATAGTTGATGTTTAGAACTGCTAAATAAATAAATGAATAAATTTGAAAAATGTATTTACCAAGAAACAACCATCATTACACCGAGAAGCTGCGTATGATTGAGACTCTTCTCCAGCTCTAGTTGAAATGATTTTATGTATCTTCTCTAATGTCGTCAGTAATACTTCAACAATTGAATCATGAGAGAAGTAAGAATAATGACTTCAAGTAGAAAGATGACGCCAAGCTTTACGTCAAGCGCCAAGACAAGATAAAAAAAATGCGAGTTTAAATAAAATAAATTCAACTCTAGATTTCGACAGACAACAATAGCTATTATTTCTGGTATGAGACCACTCCATGCTTGATTGAACGTTCAGATAAGCTAATTGATACAGCTATATTTACATAAAATACACAAAAATGCGTCCGCCGACCAAGAAACGAAAAATTGCGGCCCCCGCACAGCCGGAGGAAATATCATTCAACCCAGACTCCCGGGCAGAGTTTCTGACCGGATTCCACAAGCGAAAAGTACAGCGCGCGAAAAAGGCCCAGGAGGCTGCGGAAAAAAGAGCAAAGGAGGAGCGGAGAGAGACGCGGAAGAAGGTGGGATAGTGTACTTGCAATTGACCATGGACCAAAGCTAATAACTGAGAAATAGATCCGAGAAGAACGAAAGGCCGAATTCGAAGAAGCGTTGAAGCGACATAGAGCTGAGATGGAGGCGCTGAATGGATTTCCTGCTACGGGGGAAGGGTCTGGGTCTGGCTCGGAGCAAGGAGATGATGACGAGGACGAAGAATGGGGCGGAATTGTCGAACCGCCGCCTGTGGACTACGAGGCTGAATATATTGACGAGGATAAATATACGACTGTCACGGTGGAGGAGATTGAAGCTACCAGGGAGGGACTGGTGCCGAGGAAAGAACTAAATGATAAAAAGGACGACGAAGATGAAGGTTCAGGGGACGAAGAGGAGGAGGAAGAGGAAGAAGGAGCCAAAGAGAAGAACGACGGAAAGTCGAAAAAGAAGAAGATATGGACGAAGGATAACCCGAATAAAGATGTGAAGAAGAAACGGAAGCGGAAGCGGGATTTCAAGTATGAGAGCCCGTTGGAAAGAAAGCTGAATAGGGCCAAGGAGCGTGGGAGGAAGAAGAAGCAAGCTGAGGCAAGGAAGGCTAAGAAAGGGTGATATATACGGAGTACCACCTTTGGATCGGGGTTATAGAATATAGAGAACGAATGTACTTGAATTGTTGGTGCACAGTTATGTACTCTGATAAAGGGGATATATGATCACACTCCAGCAGAAAGGGCGGTGAAAAAAAAAAAAAGTACTGGAACGAAGCAAGACTAAAAGACATAGTGATGGAAGACAGAATTAAAAGGTATTTCCATGGACGTTGTAGAATGTGACAAGAGGAGGGAAAAAGGGCAAAAGGTTAATTTTTTATCTTGTGCACTCTAAAGCTCTAGACATCGCTGATAGACCGTTCCAGCTCCTTGAGCTCCTCCTTGACGGCAGCGTACTGCTTCGACATTTCCTCGTACTTGGTCTCCCATTGCTCGCGTGTGGCCTCGAGAGCCTGGACTTTGCGTTCGAAGTGTCCGGCCTTGACGTCCGTTTGGCGTAGCCTGCACTGGAATTAGTATACATGCGGCCTCACGCGGGCAAAGGTGGAGGAGAGGTGTGAACGCACTTCTCGTTGGTTTCTCTGAGGGTCTTGTCGGTCTGCTCGGCCTCTTCCTCCATAAGCTGTATACGGCGCTGCAGGGCCTCATTCTGTGAACTGTCTTGAGCCGCCTCGCTCGCTTTGGTCTTGGCCTCCTTGAGGGTGACTTCGAGAGTCTCTACCCGCTGCTCAAGCAGCTGGTTCCGGTGGGTGAGAGAGGTTACCTCTTGTTCTTTGGCTAGGTTTTCTTGCTCCAACTCTTTGATGCGGGCCTTTTGTTCTTCGATCTTTGACAGGCCGTCGTCGATTTCCTGACGCATGTTCTCGATTTTCTGCCATGGGAGGTCATGGTTAGCATGGGTATCGTGGTGCAAGGAGGACGAAGGGACACTGTTGGTGGATGACGGGGGTCTCTCTGGGTGTTCTTTTTCTCCCCAGGCGAGACGGGTGCCCCGCGGCAGCGGGAGGCAGGCAGTGAACATACCCGCTTGATGCCGTCCATGGTGGGCTGGTTGCGGGCTGTGTTGGCTGGTAGTAAGGGATTGGAATGGGTCTCCTTCGAGGTCTGTCTGCGGATGTTAAGTATCTGGGCAAGAATATGGCTGCCTGCGTCTGCTTGCTGCGTCGTCCAGGGAGGTGGAAGTAGATGATGCTTGACGCTCGGAAAAAGGAGTAAAGGAGCTTTGGGGGAAGGCTTACGTAAGTGGAAGTGGGTATGTCACGTGAGATATGTTTCTCGCTGGCGCGGTTGCCGGGGCGACGGGGCGGAGGGAAAACAAGGCAGGGCGGATGGCGAGACGGCGAGGGCGAGACAAGCAGCTGGCAGCGGACGACAAGCAGACGACAGGATCAAGATGACGAGCGGCGACCACGCGACGACGAGTACTACTGGCTGAGATACTGATAAAGTGATATATAGAGAGAAACAGAGAGAGAGAGAGAGAGATACGATACTGCTGGAGAGATGTTGTCCATCAGGGGACAGGGCCAGGAGAACCTGGTGAACGCGCACCAGACTGCTGCGGCCTCAAAGCCGTTGAACCAGGGAACGCGACATCTCCTGCCAAAGACGCCGGGCAAGCTGCCTCCGAAAACGCCGTTTAGACTCCCTCTTCATGATGAAAACAGACCACTTACGTTCGGGAAGGGGTTGGGCGCCGGGCTAGGGAAAAGCGTGGTGCTTAAGGGACAGGATGAGAATGCGGCTCTGCAGGGCAAGGGGAAAGGTGCGGAGAAGAAGGTGTTGGCTACTCCGGCGGGTGAGTTAAAGTGGTTTTTGACCGTGTGGTATGTTGGGATGGGATAGCTAATGTGGCTTAAGGCATGACGCGGGCGCCGCTGGGGATGAAGACGACTAATGCAAAGGCACGGGCATTCCAGACTCCGGCCCCTACCATGCCGATAGGGACGATCAAGCAGAGGAGTGCCAAACGAGGGTCGACTCGCAAGGTCAAGAAGGCCGCACCACTGCTTAAACAGGTCACGCAGGAGAGGACCGTGACCGCGGAGGAGGAGCCTGAGAGGGAGATTGAATACATGCCTCCAAAGCCAAAGCGTGAGTCAATTTGGCCTGGTATGGCCTGCAGTATGCTAATTAAGTTATATAGCCCTCCCTGACGACGATGGTTACATTACATACGACACAACTTTCCCGCACTTCAAGGGAAACAACTTCGCCCGTGGATGGCAGAAGCTCTATGAAGACACGTCTGTGGGTGAGGATGGATTGACAGCCAAGCAGCGAGAAGAAAAAGAGCTCGATGATGCATATAACAAGCACATCGAGGAATTGATTCAAGCACAGATTGATAGCATTGGCGCTCTTGAGCTGGAAGGAGAAGGAGACGACGCCAAAGCGGAAGCAGAGGAGTCTAGACCTGTCAGCCGAGCCACCACCAAGTCCCAGCGGCCAGAGAGAACAGTATCTACTCTCCGATCAAAGAGTGCTGCACAGGCTCTGGCCATGGACCCAAAGGAAAGTGTGCGGACCAGGAGTTCGGCCAGGCTGGCTGCAAAGGCCGCTGCAAAGGCTGCTACTGCATCAACCACAACAACAGCAACATCAACAACCAAGACAACAAAACAGAAAAAGACTACCGAACCAACTAACCCATCTTCCATGCGCCATACAGCCGCGGTGGCCAGCTCAAGGAACACTCTGGGCTACTCCAAGGGCCGTGAGGCACTGGCTGCTCTACGAGAAGGGACTGACCAACCCAAGAGCAGCTCCAAGACCGGCAGATCAACAAACAAGACCGGCGAGCAGGAGAATGAAACAGACCACCTCTCACCAGAGTTGTACATGCAGCTCTATGGCCCACCTGCGTTTGGCACTGAGATGTGGTCCCGGTGTAAGATTGCGGGCTACTTTGACGACGAGGTCAAGACGACCGAAGAGCTTTTGGGTATAGACAGCACCAACGTTGACGATGCCTTTGTGGAGGATGAGGAGAGTGCTAATTTCCAGCTTCTCATCTAAGCCAACTCCCTTCTCTCTTTTCTTACCTATCTTATTTTTCTATCTCTTCAGGAGGGGGCCAAGGGGGGGAAAGGGGGCAGGGCGCCAGGGCATCGTATCTTTCTGACACTGTATTATCTTTATAGTATTCATTTTTGTTATTGCACGGAATATATAGCTTCTTCTTGCAACCAGTTCTACCAGTCCTACCAGTTCTCAAACCAGTCTACACCCTGGCCGTCCAATCTCTCCAGTCCCCATCTGCCTCATCTGCTTCATCTGCCTGAAGAATATCAAGGGTCTCCCGGTGGAGTTGCCCTGCCGCTGCTTACAAGCCCTTCTTATATGCTGCCCTAGCTAGCGCTTTTGCCCCCTGAAACGTCAAGCTCCGAGCGCTGCATGTGCTGGCCCGCCAAGCGCCCACCCATCGCACGAACTAACACTAGAAGGGCCGTCGTCCATCTTCACCACCTCCAGCAATCTTTCCCCCCTTGCACAGCGAAGCAACACCCTCTGCCTCCCGCTGCCGGCTGTATCGACCGTCTCGCTCTGCTCAGACAGGCACCGCATCTGCCCAATTGCACCTGAGCTCGCTGTCCTGTCTCTCCCCTGGCCCGTCGGTGCAGTTCTTACGCCCTCGTCGCCCAAACCCAGCCAGCACCTTGCCAGCTACCCTCCTCGCCCACCATGGCGAAGAAGTCGGTCAACCAGGAGCCGGCCCCCTCAACCACCGCCGTCACTGCTGAAGGATTCGAGTTTGTCGAGACCCCAGCTGCCTCGTGCGTGAGCCAGAATGCTGAGCCATGCGGCGTCCGGACGACAGAGGTACGTCGTTTGTTTACTGTTCTAACCAGCTTTTGTGGTTTTCTGTTGGGCATCCCCCCATATATATACGTGGACTCAAGGGAGACCCTCAACCAACATGTTTTTTTTTTCCCCCTAAACTTGACCCTCAATGCTGATATGGACGCTTTACTCTAGTATCCCGCGATCAAAAATGCTCCTCTGCCAGCTGACGCTGCTGGCTCGGACTCGTTCTCCAACACTCTGCTCATCTCCCTGCTGGTGCTGGTACCTGCGTACCTTGCCCGCCAGGTCTCCGGTGGACTATGGACAACCCTATTCCTCGCCATTTTCACCACCATCCCAATCCTAATGGCCTACTGGACCGTTGCGTCGACCATCTCCCCTCGAAAGAATGAAAAGGCCAAGTATCCCGGCCGTCCTGTCGAGCATTACCTGAACTTCCTGAGCGAGCATGATCGTGCCAAGTACCATGGCAAGTCCAAGATTCCCATGGAGACCTTCCATGAGATGTACTTTGACGGACAGGTGGACTTCAAGGGTGATGCGCTGGAGATGCTTGAGTACAGACATGATTGGGCCCAGTTCAAGTTCACTTGGAGCTTGTACAAGTATTTCTTGACTGGAATGTTGCCTGAGGTTATCATGCATACCCGAAGCCAGGGTGAGTGGGGATCGTCCCCTTATTTTTTTTTTTTTTTTTTATCCTTACCTTATCAAGCCCAATGCTAACAGTACCTAGATGAGGAGCAAGTTCGTGGACACTATGACCGTGGTGATGATTTCTACGGCTGGTTCTTGGGCCCACGCATGATCTACACCTCTGGCATAATCAGCAACATCAACGAGGAAGAGACTCTCGAGCAGCTGCAGGACAACAAGCTCGCTGTCGTCTGTGAGAAGATTGGCCTTAAGCCCGGCGACACCATGCTCGACCTTGGCTGCGGTTGGGGCACTCTCGCCAAGTACGCTTCCGTCCACTATGGCGCCCATGTCACTGGTATTACCCTTGGCCGCAACCAGACTGCCTGGGGCAACAATGGCCTTCGCAAGGCTGGCATCGAAGAGTCTCAATCCCGCATTCTGTGCATGGACTACCGTGACGCTCCCAGCGTGCCTGGCGGATACAAGAAGATCACCTGTCTTGAGATGGCCGAGCACGTCGGTGTCCGCCACTTCTCTACTTTCCTGCGCCAGGTGTACGATATGCTTGACGACGACGGTGTTTTCTTCCTCCAGATTGCTGGCCTACGTAAGTCATGGCAATACGAGGATCTAATTTGGGGTTTGTTCATGAACAAGTACATTTTCCCCGGTGCTGACGCAAGCACACCACTTGGCTTCGTCACCGAGCGCCTTGAGGGAGCTGGCTTCGAGATCAAGGGCATTGACACCGTTGGCGTACACTACTCTGCCACCCTCTGGAGATGGTACAGGAACTGGATGGCCAACAGGGAGAAGGTCGAGGCCAAGTACGGCAAGCGATGGTTCCGCGTAAGTCCCCCCTGAACTCTAATTAGGTACATATGTATATATAGCTAACGATTGACAGATCTGGGAATACTTCCTTGCCTACTCTACCATCACTTCCCGTCAAGGAGGTGCTACCTGCTGGCAAATCACCATGGTCAAGAACATCAACTCCACTCACCGCATTGAGGGTGTTCCAACCCAGTTCGGCCTTGCTGGTGCCCGCGAGGCCAGCATCCAGAGTGTTGGTGGTGGAAAGCTACTGACCGCCGTCGTCGAGAAGGAGTAGGCGAAGAATGCTGCACGTACATACATTTCAATATCACGGCTGAACCGTCCTTTCGACGTGGATAATGGGGTATGGATCATGGAGGTGCAAACAAAATATAAGTCACGCAAACGACGGAGGTGAGCAACAAAATGAAAAAAAAAAAAAAAAAAAAAGGGTGCTATGGCAAACCTGGGACAGCAAAAATAGGGGGAGGTAGCTTCACGCGGGTTTCCTTGTTTGTCTTTGGTCTGGCCACTTAGATAAATACACAACTAGTTACGTATGTAGTCGACGGTTTAATCATAATAAGACTCTGTTCCTTTCTGTCTGTCTATGCTCGTTGCTGCAGTCGACTTGACCCTGTATCAATGGCTTGACAAAAAATATAAATCAAATAAAACCTGCCCACCGGCCGCTTCGAACCGCTGCCTCCTGGCATGCCCGTCAACGCTCAACCTCCCAAAACATCGTCGCAATGGCCAAAAAAAAACTGGTAGCTTCTCTTTGATTGAGCGTGTCATCCTTAGTGCAGGGGCCATGCTAATCTTCTCTGTATCGTTACTATGACCAAATGCCCGAAGGCATAAGAGAGGAAGGCGACTTGCTATTTAAGGTGGTGTTTTGTGAGCAACGGTGGATTGTGATTGGTTGGTTGGCTTTGATTAGGTAAGTTTTGATTATGTCATACGGAGACGGAATATCTTCGTTGCGGCGCCCTGTCGGAAGTGGAACAATGATAATCCGTGGTACCTGATGACTAAGCTCACAGTAGCCGAAGCCGAGGTAAAGCGCCGAAAAGGGCAAGAGCGACCCTCGTTGCTTCAATCTTTAAATCGACGTCATGACATTTTATTTAACAGATATCAAACTACAGACGGTGAGACGAAGAAACAGACTGCACGGATTGGTGGTGAAGATACCGGTATTGATGCAGTGTTGAGGCTGCAGATACAGGCCGATACGGCGGCGTTACGCTAGTTAAGCCCGAGGCCCTCTCCACTGCGGAGTGCGGGCTGTAAGTTATATCTCTGGAGATCCCCAGCTTTTCATCCTCCATCCCTCTTCTCTTCGCTACGGACAAGACAAGATACCAGCATCACCGCCAGCAGCACCCTCTACCGCCATGCCTTATCCCTCCCCTTATCCTCCAATTGACATCCCGGTCGTCGATCTATGGAAGTTCCTCTTTGAAAACGAGAAACGCGAGTTCCCAGATGACAAAGGTAAGCAGGCCGGCTTTACCGCCCCCCGGAAAGCTCTCCCCAGTCTAACAGCCAGCAGTTATCTACCAGGATGCAGACACCCTGCGGTCATACACCTATGCCGAAATAAAGTCCACAGCTATCACGTTCGGAACAGGTCTCAGGGCTTCGTTCGATTGGAAGAAGGGTGATGTGCTGGCTCTCTTTGCGCCGAACGACATCGACATCCCACCAGTGCTATGGGGAACGCATTGGGCTGGCGGTGTAGTCACGCCAGCTAATCCGGCATATACGGCTGACGAGCTTGCCTTCCAGCTTAAGAAGACCCGTGCGCGTTTCTTGGTAACGCACATGTCCTGTCTTGATGTTGCTGTGAAGGCAGCGGCAAAGGTTGGGCTACCGGACGACTGCATTGTACTGCTGGGCACGGAGCGGCATCCGACTTTGAAGTATAAGCACTTCTCCTCCGTGCGCAACTTGTCCGGTGCAACAAGGTATCGTAGGGCGCGCATTGATCCAAAGAAGGACCTTGCGTTCCTGGTCTTCTCGTCTGGAACAACCGGCGTGCCGAAGGGAGTTATGTTGAGCCACTATAACATAGTATCAAACATACTTCAGCTTAAAGCGGGTGAAGAAGGCAATCTCACTTGCAATGGTGGGCCGGATGGCAAGGGAGACCGCATGCTGGCTTTTCTCCCTTTCTTTCACGTTTATGGTAATGAACTGCCCCATATCCGTGCAATGCAAACAGCCTCAACCTTGCTGACATTCCCCAGGATTGACATGCTTGATCCATAGCTCTATGTACTCTGGTTACCATCTATACGTCATGCCTAAATTCGACATTGAACGGTGGTGCGCCCATGTACAGAATTACCGCATCACGTTCTCATATGTCGTACCTCCGGTCATTCTACTCCTGGCCAAACATCCATCAGTCTCGAAATACGACCTATCATCACTTCGCATGATGAACTCTGGTGCTGCACCACTTACATCTGAACTCCTAGAAGCCATGCACAGCCGTATCAAGATCGGAGCCAAGCAAGGGTATGGCCTCAGTGAATGCAGTCCGACCACCCACACGTTGTCTTGGAAGGACTGGCACCGAAAGGTTGGCTCGGTCGGCAAGCTGCTCCCGAACATGGAGGTGAAATACATGACCAGCCCCGAAGACGGATCGGAACCTGTAGAGGTGGCAGCCGGACAGACGGGAGAAGTCTATCTCCGCGGACCCAATGTATTTTCAGGATACCTGGACAACCCTACGGCAACAGCTGGCTGTCTTTCTGCAGACGGCTGGTTCTGCACCGGTGACGTGGGCCATCAAGATGAAGAAGGAAACCTGTACATCACCGATCGCGTCAAAGAATTGATCAAATACAAGGGTTTCCAGGTTGCGCCTGCAGAACTTGAAGGATATCTAGCCTCACATCCGGATGTGGACGACGCAGCCGTCATTGGTATCGAAAGTGAGCAGCACGGAAGCGAGGTGCCCCGTGCATATATCGTTCTCAAGCCTGGCGTTCAGAGGGGGGAAAAGACGGCTGAAAACATAGCTAGCTGGCTAGCTGGCAAGGTGGCACCATACAAACGACTTAGAGGAGGAGTCATATTCATCGATTCCATACCCAAGAGTCAAAGCGGGAAGATTCTCAGGCGTGTCCTGAAAGACATGATCAAGAAGGAAAACAGCAAGGCCAAGGCTAAGTTATAAGACATCCTACATTTATCTAACTGGATGCCTTGCAATTGCGTTTGTTTGATATTCGGCATTTAGCATTGCTTTCTCCATTTCCTTGCAGTTACAATTACATCATTCCCTCCTGTCCTACGGTGACAGTTTTTGGAGATAAGTGAGTATATACAGGATCGGAGTCATTACGATTGCCGTCAGGCATGGAATGTCTCAGTCACTACCAAAATATTGATACAATAGAAAGACATGCTTTTTGAACCTTCTCCATTATTTTTACCGCATTCGCGTTTTCCGCCATTGAAACTGATCACCCTTATCAACTACTAACATACAGCTGCAGCAACTATCCGATATCAAATACCCTTTGACCTCTATTCTTAGACGCAGCATTCCGGATCCACCGTTTTATCAACTATAGCCAGTGAAAGGCTTGGCTGGGGGTTTTATCACTGCAACATCATGACTATATCCGCCAGTTCCACCTTCTACATTCTTGCAGAACTTCTGTCACTGAGTGGCGATATCCATTTTCGGCAGGCTGCTTCAACTAGTGATATGATCCACTTGGGCTGGGCTGTGAATTTCCTAGTCACTGGAGCAGTGAAGCAGCCGGTTAGTGAAATCGAGCTATCAGGACTCAAATACAAAATATAAATATCTCCAGCCTGCTGGGGGGTTTTTCTTCCTCTTACTTTTTCTCTTCATCCTTCTATGCCTTTCCTTGCCTCAGGATCCCCGTCACATTATGTCGAGGGATGATTCTCTCTTTTTCTATTTACCATAATACCCTATGTATCGCAACATAGGTCTAATAACGCTGCAGATCAAGGGCCTGGAAACTCTCCAGGAATATCACACCTTCAGCTATAGGTAGCTCAGACGTGGTTAAATCAAGCCTGCGATGAAAATTCCATGGTGTCTCTCTGAAAAGAAAGGGAGACACTTTGTCACTCGAGGAGGAAGGACACAACCTAAAGTACGTGCTTACTTACTGCATTCACCAGCCAACTACATTAACAGAGAAGCAGAATTTGCCGTCAAACATAAGCTACGAATCACACGACCAAGTTCGGTCAGATTCGCTAGCAGCGGCGGGTGTCTACTTGAAAGACGTCATGTCTATGTACTATGGCCGCCATCTGGAAGTCGATGTTAATCATCAGAGGAGGAATCGACTTCCCAGATTTCCCCGTGGATCTGATTTCCCGTCTAGGAACTTCGGCCTTTACTATCATGACAAAATGACCAGGTTGCTGGATACTCCCACAAACGCTTGGTTGGTAACATTGACCATACTATCAGTACAATGGCAAGGTATATATTTCCAAACCCTTTTCCACGAAAAGCAATGGCATATATTTCGGAGGAAAGAAGATCTAAATTCTCATATCTATGCTCGCGCTATGGTACTATCTCATGGTAAGGAATTTTCCAATTACCTAACTTTGTACCAAGCTGACATTCTTTGCAACAGGGTTTCGATCATAGCAGATGAAATACCATGAGTATATTCCCGAAGGTTTCCTGTGAGGCCTCCAGGAAGTTTCCATACCTATTTGCTTATATATCCACTGCCATTTGTTTAAATTGGTTCCTTAGCTTTAAACCTACTACGCACAGAGTGAATCTGAATCGAAGCTGCAATCGAAGAGCTTAAAGAGGTCACACTGGATATGAGCGAAGCCATCAAGGGGCCTTTCGACGCAAGACGATGGCTAGAACCTGCGTATAAATATGAGTTCATAATGGTGGGAGTTCTCCTGATGAAGGTGATTTGTCCAACCAGTCCATGACATGGCCCAGCCCGCATTGCAGGGACCAGTTGTTCCGATGAAGCACGGAAGGTACAACTTGGTGACTGCCGGCAAATTTATCCCTAGCAGACATATGTGAAAATGGGCGCTACAGGTCGGCGCCCTCCAAATATCGGTATACCGATCATACTCCCTGGGAATACATTGTGGTCCAAGAAATAAACAACACGAAGCCATTATCTTCGAGGCATTCCCAGTTTTATTCCTATTTCCTACCCATCTATTTCTTCCCTTTCGGCATGTATGCCTATTAGAGTGTGTCCGATGGTCTAGAATTGATCAGCAGCTCGCGTATTGGAAAGTAAGTAACTAAGTCACTCTATGATAACTATTTGCACGCTTCTAACTCTAACATAAGGTTTCCATTAGAAACTAGCTCGACAGGATTGGACTTTCGAAACGTTGCATCAGAGAAGCCGTACCTTCTAGAACTACCGTGAGCGTGCTGTTAATATGGTCATCGTATGAAACTATATCCACACTTCTCGACGCAAGCTTGTTCTTCTATGGGCCAAGTGATTTACCCATTTCAACGTCTCGCTATGGGCTCTGAGAAACGTTATTCTTCCTACCAATAGTGAAGGCTCGCTCTTTTGATTGAACGGTATGCTTCGATTAGTGTCAAGGTCACAATTGACATTTTTGGAGATCTATCCGTGATTACCCACATATTACGGAGTAACTAATTGCAAATCTATATCCGTGGGAAATATTGGGCGCTAACCCTATCTAACAGCAATGCCATACAAGATAGTGGCTCTGCCCCTTGCCCCGAAACTTATGCCATATACTTTAGCAGCGATCTGCATTATCTAGGGGAGCCTTCATCGAAAGCAGCACTAAGGAATTTTTCTACGCCAAACTAAGTTGGACTATCACGCCGATACTATGGGATAGCGGAATAATACCCAACTGCAGCCGATGTGTCCGTGCGGTGCTGGCGAACACCAACCAGGCAAAGAAACGATGAGCAAACGTCTATCATAACGCTCTATGCGAGGCGGGTGCCCTCGTATGCACACTGTCAATTACCCGAGAGGATTTTGTGAGACAGAATACCCGACCGAATGTTATTGGTCTCGGCGAAGCTGCGAATACCTGGGAGATGGCGAGGTTGAATTTCCGGACTGGCTACCAAGCATATTTTAGTTGGTGATCCTCTATGGCCACAGCCAGAGGTTATCTCCAGCAAAGCGACGCGATCACCCAGAGCCAAATTTCGCTATTTCACAGAGCATTCATCTAGCCTCTACAACGTTATCGAGCTTCCTGCACTATGGAATCATACGAGATATTTGATGGGGTCTGAAAGTGGGACCCTGACTGCCTCCGAAACATTGTGAGGTCTCTGGGTTTTCTTGCTTTTTTGTGCTACCTTTGCAACGATTAGTTAACTAACGTTATTAATCCGGAGAGCCACTTTGATACCCGCTTCTACCGACGGTCGTAACCTCACGGATCTCCTGGCCGATGAACATGATACCCGATAGCCAATCAAGACTTCACTGGCTGAGCGATGCATGCATTTGTCATTTGAGGGGCCTTACTTACCACCTAACTATTTGATTGACGAGCACACTAACTATCTCCACGTCAAAGGTGGAGGGGATTTTTCGAACCAGCACCTTTCTGGTGGATATGCCGACCTCAATAAGTCTTAACCATTTGAAGATCGGCGGTTACAGTTTTGACCAGCCCCTAGTGTCCTTGGATTAATCATACGCATACATGATTGTCTCGGCAATCGCTATCTAGTTTCGGTGGTCGCGTTAACTAAGTTAACTAACTAACGAGTTAGTTAATCAGTTAGTTAAATGAACTCGGTTCAACGGAGAAATTTCGACTACATGGCCTCACTACCCGCTATTCAGTGTTTTGCAAAAACTGGCAGCGTTGCAACTTTGGGGTCTGCAGAAGCAAAAGGGTATAAATATCTCTTCCATTTGCTGTTATTTTGTTGCTCTGGATCGAGTGCATGAGATTTCAGCCATCCAGATAGTGCCGTCTTCTTCCCTTGCCTGCTTTATGCTTGATATCTTCAATATGCAACGATCAAATACTACCAATATCCGTATCAAATTCCGCCATTCAGTGAATAGCCAACGCACAATTGTGCAATCCCAGGACGGAGAGGCTGTTGTTTGAATACGTGACAGGCTATTGCACAAGCGTCGATGTCGGAGATACACTGGGATATTGCAAAGTCAGATCTACGCTGTTCGTCGTCGGTTCGTCGGCTAATGCGTCTGCGCCATAGCCGATGAGACACGTAAGGTCAAGAACAGGATATCACAACATCGTCTTCTGTGATGAAGCATGGAATACAACCACCGCAAAGAGATCAATACACACGGAAAGCAGCTGAGATCTTCGTTCTTGCAGAATTCCTCCGGCCGCTAGGCGTATCCTGGGCAAATAATGCTTTTGTCAGCCGCACTCCCACCTGCCAACAGATATGCAGAAATGACCAGAATCATGGATGAGGTCATGAATTTCACACAGAGGCCGGTCAAGATGTCATTGCCAAGCTGCGGGAATTGACCAAGCAAGACAAGATATGGGCCGAAGTCATTTCAAAGGAAAACTTCGAAGCATGGGCCGATGCCAAAGAGATATTGAAAGGCGTCGAAAAAAAGAATGAAACCATCGATGGCATATATGAAAATATATGCCAGGCCTGGGGAAAGAAGAACACAGACTTGATCTGGAAGTACGTCAAAGCTACATGGACAGCTAAACATATGTACTTCATCCATCTCCTGCTAGGCGCAAGGATATCTGCCTTTCGTTTTCTATCAACGACCTATCCAATGCAAACGAATACAAATGTTTCTGGGGTTTGGTTTTCCTGTTGTCAGGGTGAAGGAGGGGTCGCCTGAATGGGCTGCATGGATGATCAAGGAATCAAGCACCATAACCTCTGGGATTCTAAATGATGCTCCCTGGCTGGGGAAGACTGTCCGGACGCTCGGCCCTGTCTGCTTTGCGGCAATGCAGCGAAAGACCAACTTAATAGCCTCCACATCATGGCCGGTTGCAAGAGCCGCTTCAGGGATGCATTGTTACCAGGTCTCTTGACCCGGTAGACACTGCCAGTATCTTTCCTGGCATGACCAGAGGCAAGGAAAGTGATACTTTGGAGCATAAGACAACTTCGGAATTCTCAACGATAGAAAGACATAGTTTCCCTCTAGGCCCTTCATCCAAACAATATGTCTTTCCTGGTGGTGATTTCTCCTTGGATTTCTGGATACTGGCCCCTTAGATCTTCCTCAAGATTGAATGGCTTGACTGTTGCCTCGCTTATTACCCTACACCAATGGAAGCGCTCAGGTATTATACAAACCCCTCACTGGATTACTGGCATCGGCGAAAGTCGCAGTTCATGGTTTCCACCTCTGTGTCTCGAACATAGATAACACAGCAGGTGTAATCTCGCGAGCTTTTTTATCACCCGCATGATAGGGGCTGGTTCCAGAACAACGCTGCCATCGTACTGCCTAGGGGTTGTCTGCTGAGACATCACTCATCTCACCATTCCATCCGCGGAACGTCATACTTTGACTGGGATGCAGACCATTTACTGCTCAAGAGACTAGAGGTTGCTGCGAACTTGGCTGTGCAGGTTTAGAAGACTTGGTAATAACACTTCATTTCTAAAGCTAGCCATTACTACGTCCGCTGCTCCCCACGAAGAGGCTGGCATCCGTTTAGCGCCCTGGTTTGCTTGAAGGCCCAGGAAATGGGAGTCTGCCGCTTGCAAGAGTGTCGTACATCATATGCAACATGCCACTCTACTACATGAACCTAAGACGGCCAGCGTGGATATGGCGTGGGCAGAGGCATAACATGCGGGTATAACTCGCAGGGAAGTCAATTACATGTTCTCTGTGTTCAACTTCTTGATAAGTTCCAATACGTCATCAATGCCCCAAAGTCTCCCCGGTGGCTACTTCAACAACAATATAACCACGCCCAGATATCACAATGATATATGGCGTCAAAGAGGAATTCCTTACTGCGTAAAAGTTATCCATCTGACACTCCTTCTGGCTTTTTGGGATTATCCTCAGTTTACAAAAGGCGAACTGCAGGAACAACCGGAACTACGAGTAGGAGCCCTCTGGCCGACTGGGGAGGGCTACGAAGTGTGGCAATGAGGTCCACTGAGATGATCCGATGTTTGCTTTCCCAAATGCCATTGAAAGTAACAATCCTTCCTTGCAATGGTTGATACGTCTCGCTATAGTGTTGTAACTGTTGGGCGGTTTGATCACTGAATTGGGTACACCGTTCATATGCACCGATGCCAACAGACCTGGACAGTCTACGGCTGTTCCTACATCAATGACGCCACAGCGATTACACCACTAAACGGCAGGCACTCGTGGGTTTCAGCTCCACCATCCTACGAAAAGAAATCCTAGCAGAGGCGATAACTAAGTGCTGCAAGAGGGAAGCTGATGAACGTCTGACCTGAAGTTGACTCTCTCAACCAAGAACTGTCTTCGATCTATGGTGCGGCAGCCTCTCTAGCCATAGTTATGAGGAACGCAGCACAAACAATCGACAGTGATGGATACCCTGGTGAGCACTGAGGACCAGCTGTTTCCCGGCCCATTCGCCCTAGTGGTCCAGCCCAACCTCTTATGTCAAAAGATAACTTCATCTTGCCGTATCACCATTGGAAACTGTCAATATAGCGAGACACGAAACTAAAGCAGTGGCAAAATTCACCATGTGGGCCCGCCGTTGGTTGACCGGCATATTTGATACTATGCAGCGCTCATCAGGGACTATAAATCATCACTCTACATTCCTGTGCCTGTTAGAGAGCGAGCGCCTGCCCAGCAGTAGGCACCCTGGCCTGGAACGATCGGTTCCTCAGCCTTCCTCTCTAATAGTTACCGGTTTTTCACTCTGGAAACATGCTGCGCCCAGATTCTCTTTGGAGCTTTATAGGCTTTAGTCTTATCAAAACCTACCTTTGAGCTAAAAGAGCGAGCCCACAATAGTGACAGGCATTTATATGGCAGATAGAGGCTATTACTTCGACTTGCTGTCTCTTCTCGTCGAATGGATATATATACATATATATATCTCTGCGAGCGGATCAAGAGACACTGGAGATAGCTAAGAATAACGGGGGCTTTGACTCTAGTGCGCCCCTGAGATCCTCAAATGCCTATGGAAGCCTGTCGACGGAATATGAAGTGCGATCAAACACAATGGTGATAACGGCGAACCTGATCGAGCAAAGCAAATACATCAGCCCCTATGCACAATGGGGCCTTGTTCGCAAGCGATTCTTTTCTAAACGCGGTGATGTTAAACATCATGATCCACAACTACCACAAAGTTCTAAATATTATTCCATTCAGCTGGAAATCAACACATTTGGCAATGACGCAACGAATCAACGCGAGCTAGCTACCCTGGCCGGATATAGATACAGCAAACATGGGATTTTTGGACTTATTGAGAGATGAAGTTTGACATAGCAGGGTGTACAATGATATTTCTAGCGAAATTCTGATCAGCCATCAGAATAGTTATATCAGAAACAGGAGCTGATGATCCGGTCAATTTGGCGCAGGTTGGGCAACTGCTTGATGTGGTTTTTGTCCTCGCACTCCCTTGACCAAATGCTGCTTTCTCCTGAGGACATTATCAACTATCTGTTCGCTAAAAAAATGCAGGATAACTGTTACTAAGCTGCCTCGTCTATTGCGAGCAACTTCTACTACCTCTTCTTTTACGGCTATACGGGGGATATTTGGCCTTTGAGGCCCGAACTGGCGAATGGCTCGCTTCACGGCGAGGTCAGTCCATGCTCCTGCTGCCGGGATTGCCTCTTGCAATGCCCGGCGCGCTCGTCAGGAGGCTAGGGAGCGCCGCCGGCTGGAAGAGCAGCTAGAGAATGAGGCTAGGGGTATCACTGGTGTCGGCCGTGAGGCCCCTGCAGCATCTTCAGTCTGTGTGCCTGCTCCCGAACCTGCACACCCCGAGTCTTCTGTTGGCCGCGACATTCTATTCCGGGTTTCTGAGCCCCGTTTTCAAGTTGTGGTGCATGCTGCTTTACCTTCTGCTGGGACTCCAACCTGCAGTTGGGGCTGCTTCCGGGCAACCAGTATTCACCTTGTACATGGCGCGGACCGATAATGAGGAAAAATGAAAACCTTTTTGTGAAGGGTAACTCCAGGGAAAGAAAAGCAGTTGGGTGAATGTGTATATGGCTGGTACTTCGCGCGGCATACTTCGACAGCATGGAAGGAGATCAATAGGCAAACCGACGGTCAATTCTATGGCTCTGTTCGTATTTCCACTTGTGAAGAGAATCTGGTCCTGAGAGCTAAACCAACCCCCTGGTTGATATGGAGAGACTTCAATTCTCTCTACCTAGACACTGGGCTCGCGAAAAATCGGCATCGAAGTGGAAGTGAATAGTAACCTTATCCCACCACCAGTGGCTTTGACCTTAGCCACTATATTCTCCGAATTTGTCATTCAGCCATCAGGGCCCTCGCTCACTCCCGGCAGAGAGTGGTGATATTTGACATCATGCCGTTACAATTGGCTACAGCTACCTACCGTGATACTCACCCAAACCTCACCCTGTTGGATTGTTGGATACCTCTCAGAGGATCCCTTTGCAATGGATTATGCACCAGTGCCTTTGCCGGGACCGGCAAAGCACAGGGTTATATATGGCTGAGTCACGACCTGACGCTGGGAGGGATGAGGTATTGTCTCTATGTTATATTAGTTTAGGCCCTTGCCGCCACTGCCTGCCCCTCCATAGGCCAGAGCTTTTCTACGAGCCAGGCTCCGGCCGAAAGTGTGCCGAGTGCCACCGGGTCCATCGAAGCTGTGAAACGTTAAGTAAGTGCTGTTTTTTATTCGACTCAATGCTTGGCAGCTGGCTAATACAGTGACTTATTTTAAGGAGCCTGAGTCGGAAGAGCTGCGTCAGCTCCGGCTTCCGAGGGTGAAAATCTAGGCTTTCTAGGCCCGGGCTGGCGAGATTGCGAGCTCACAGCCTGCGTCTCGTTTGGCCTACGTTCGTGCAGCCGGGTTGGCCTCGTCCGCTGCCCGGTGCGCTCGTCAGGACGCTAGAGAACGGAGATTACGGTCAATATGTACTTTCATGATGCTTCCTCTGCTTCATATCATGGTATCATGCTAGGAAGCTGCATATCAAGGATGCCCATTGGTGGCTAGAAGCATCGATATGCCAGGGGCCGACTATACGCCCCTTGCCCTTCTTCCTTGACCTCAAGCCTCCCTTCAGCGTCTGCTTCTCCAGGGCTCGTACATTTAAAGCCCAACAGAACTAGACTGTATGTTATGAGCCATATTCAGGTCCCGCGTCATATTCTAGGAAAAGGGAAAGCAACGGCTCCATTGCCTCTCTTCTACGCTTTAAACTGATGGTTCGATTGCACGGAGAAACCAGCATACGAACTCTCACATAACTGTGGCTCCTGTGACTCCCGCAACCCCTTATAGCTCTGGGGTCCCGTTTATCAACCGAATGCACGACAGGCTCCCCGACAGACTTATCGAACAAGGAAAATACGCATGCCAAGAATGGAATCACTAAACCGAGGGTACAAGCGGACGTAAATAGGCCGGAGTTAAAAGTTATGAATTGGCCTGGCGAGGGGTGAGCCAGGGTTATCGAGAATTATTTATATGCCATCTCAGCTGGACACCCTTGATATCGGCGCAGCAAACCAGCCTACAGCGTATAGCTATATAAACGAAATGAACTCGGAAGCAAGCCTCCAAGAGCCTATTGTGGCCGCCTCTTACGGGGTATATACACCCTCTCTGCGCCTGGGGCGAAAGCGCCTCGAGATAGGGTATTATCCACCATTGATTGGTATCCAGCTTATACGGTGCTCTTCGAAGCAAGAACTGATGGCCACCCAGGGTGGTGCTCTCACTCAGCTAGGCCTATCACTCTACTATCCAGACTAGAGACGCTCCGGGTGGTCTACGCTACGTCGAATATGGTTCGAAGCTGCACCAGTGACAGTTCGCACTTCATGCAGTGCTAGGAAGGGTATATCTGACCGGTCGGCCATTGACCGCAGTGTTCGAAGCGGTTCCCGATGGAGTTTTGCAAGAGACTATAACATCCATGCACGGTGTAGCCGGAAGAAGCTGATATGGCCATGTCACAACAGTGTTCCAACCTGCAATAAGCCCAGTGTCTTTATATCACCTATATATATTGCAGAACGGTCTGCATTTCTTTATCGTACATCTGTCGTCCAGGGGAATTCAACCCCAAAACCACTCGCACCAAGTCAGAGCGCATGTCGGATGGTATTCTTAAAGATATGCCAATTATGAAGTCGCGGCAGAAGGAAATGAATCATGATGATTGACTACGAAGGAATGAGCGTACGTAGCAGTGATGGGCTTTCTAAGGACATGTATGTACATGAGAAATCTATGATGATATAGAGGCCATGAGCTGACTAGTTAAGCTCCCTGCATTTGACAAGCTATCACCACACCCGATATCGACGATATTGATTTCCGTGGTGTTTGCACCATAACGAAGCGCTCACATTCTTCAGAACAATCTTGGTTACAGAGCCCCGATATTGCTCTGGACTCATGCTGGAACAACCCCTAATCCTTACAGTCCACATACCCTCGTCGGTTTTATTTACTCCTGAAAACCATACCAGAGATTGCCAGTTGCTTCGATAGTGCAGACCCAGTCCAATCTCTCCCCCTTGGAAATACTGCACCCGACATGTCATCGCTACTTCTACTGTGTGCAGGCATGGTGACTCTTCAGGGACCGTTTGACACCAGCTCCGGTGCTCGCGTATCCTAATTTTGCCAGGCCGCTCCTGTTGTACACTGACGGCAGCAAGCAGTGAGGAAACGGCTCTGCCATTCACCAGATGAACAGCGACGGAGAAGAGCACCCCGTGGGCCTTCTATTCAATACGCATTTACTGTTTACGATTGCCTGCTTGGCCACCTCGAGAAAGCAAGGAATAATTTTCGGAGAAAAAGTGACAGGAGTGGATGGAATGCCGTTCTGATATACAGAGATTCAAGACAGTTCAGTCACATCTCGTTTCTTGCAAACACACTGCAGACAAAAACGAATCAAAACCTAAGAATTCTTTCCGAAATCCAGAATCCTAATTGCAAAATGCTGTTGCTCCTTCAACTGGACATCGCACTTTTTTGACATAGGCTTTCGACATCTCAATATTGCGCCACCTATTCTTGATTTCATGTCTCTCTGGGGGAAATATCACCTCCTACAAAATATTGTTGGAAGAGAGTTCAAAGGAATATGGATTATAAGTAGTCAGCGAACAAAATACACCAAGAAAGGAGAATAAGGAGACGAGACGAAACAAAGCAGCAAAGTTGGAATTGTTTCTGCGGATGTATGAGAGTCGCTTACTCTTATTTATCCCTTGTGGTCATACTTCTCTGCTATAGAGAGTGTTGAATATGCCATTCAAGCAAAATATGCGCCCGTTCTGATGCAGACAGACAGTATTTCTACTGGCCTCCGTTGGCAGTTAATTATTCCCATATCGACATCTCGAAAGAATCCCGGGGAAGCAGGCTGTTATCAACTTGTTAATATACGGTACATCTCTCGTCTTAATTATGCTAATGTGTCTGTTAGTCCACTATTACTACCGCCAACTTCTATACACGACAATTGCAAGCCTTTTTTTCAACATACAACTACCTTGATAGCAGAACTTCGTTACCTTGCTGGCTGAGTAACTAGTTAACTATAAAAGGGAGATCCACCCAGTCATAAATTTTTCAAGACTTCTCCTATGCCCTTTTCCAGTTAGCATCCGGCCAACAGGCGAAGAAATTTATGCTTTGATTTTGTCAGGCGGCAGAGATCCTGGTTATTCTCGTCCTCGTCTACGTCTACGTCTATCACCCCTTGTACTGACTGCTGAGACCATGCCGTCGGAGGCTATGCTCGCCCTCCGGCGGATTTGGACACGGGGTAAAGAACAACATATCCACCCGCAGATTACTTGAGAGGGTTATATGCTCGAAACAACCCGTTGATTCAAGTTCTACCGGAGACGCTCAATACGCGATAAAACCCTGCCTCGCTACCCGTCTGGATCGAGAATACCTGTCTCAAACATGTGCTGCCGCTGGACTTTTGTGGAAGACATAACGTCATCCTGCTGACCACTAGTGTGGGCTCACTCTTTTGGCTCAACCGTTTTGATACATAGCCTTAAACCACAGCAATGCCTATAAAACTCGATTCTTACATGTTGGAGAGAATTTATCTATAGATAAAGATGCCACAAGTCCATGAGCCACCGGAAACCATCGAATCCGACAAAATGAGGATGTCTACCCCAACCCCAAGCTCAGCTTGGTAGCCGCTATATGCCACATTATACTCTACATTTCCAACGGGGATAAAAAATAAATGGAAGTTTGCGTGGGAATAAAGACCTCCTCTACGCAGGACATGATACCGGATGCACCCGTTAAAGAATATCATGTCTGATAACGACTATCATAAAAAAATCTCGGCCGAAGTTACATGGTCAGGCCAGTTGTTTCTGCTACTCCGTACTCGTGGACGATGTTATGAGCTGCTCTGATTACTGCGTCACATTTTCGATGAAAAATATTGATAAGCCTCGCACTGGTTTCACCACAAATTATCTTTATGGAGGAGTGCGGACATATGTTTTCAACTACCAATCTATGAAAAGAGAAAATAGAAAATATCCTACCTACCCAGACGGCCTCACTCTTCTAAAGTTCTACATCGGGCTGTCAATCCTCAGTGTGCTTCCATAGCAGACTCCTGCTCCTGCTCCTGCTCCTGTTCGGTTAAGGCTGTGGGAAATTTCATGCAAACAATGGGTGGTAAAGATCAAACACCAAATAAATGCTTCTGCAGGAAGCTGTTACTCACAGATCACTGTGCCATTGATGACTCTCACAGCCTTCCTGAGAGGATATACAGCTGTCACTCATTGCTGTAGCCTCGCACGGAGTGACAAAGGGAACGTTGGCGGAAGCTTTGGCTCTTTTGAATGCGCATTCGCATACTTAAATTTTTCAGAAAAGTCGGTTAGCTACACTGTTGAGACAAATTCGAAAAGCATTACATGTCAATAAACGAACCCAAATTTGTTACCAGGGCTGGGGAAAATGGGATACCAGACACCATAGGACCTAGAATCGGGCTCGAACATCCATACCCCTATGGCAGGTTGAACAGGTGATGATGGCTACAGAGTAGTCTCTCTATCTACAAGAGGAACTTACTTCTGAATGGAATCTCCGTCGTCTGCTGTTTCTTCCCCCTTTATCTCTGGGGTGGATGACTCGTCTCAGGCGAACGATTATCCTGTCCTTCGCAGATACATTCTTTGGCAAATTATCGACATGTGCCGAATGCAAAAGAAACAATATATGTGGGCCCTGCCAAATGGTAATTCTTACTATTGTTCAGCCGAAATTTCCTATGCGGACTGGAAGGGAACCCTTGCTATTCTTTGAATAATAAAGACACTCTAGATGAGATTGCTGGTTCCCGAATTTCAAGCCATGCAGGAATTTTGAGGTAGTTGATGTAGAGACGACACAATCGAACTGGTTGAAGATGCTTTAGCAGTTGAACAAGCAGTTACATTTATTATTTAGATAGCTCAAAAAAAAAAAAATAAAAATAAAAATAAAAATAAAAATAAAAATCTTATATATCATAGCAAACCATAAGATAGATAATCGCTGTAATACCTTTAGTTGTAAACATCATGGCATGACCAATATCTTCCTCTTCTGGCAAGTAAGTACTATATCCACAGTTTGGCAAGTATCGTAACAGTGTTGTAGCTTGATTATCAATTCATTAGATATATCCGTGAGCACAACGCCTACCTGATGACCCTCCCTATTACATGCTAATGCTGCCCGGGAGGTCAAAAGTGAAGATGCACAATAAAAAGCATGTCTAGACCTCATCCGAGGGCTCAAAAGTGCGCTTCCCATCAAATACGGAGAACGTAGCAAAGGCGAGGATTAGAGATAAAATGCCTGTCGAGGCATTAGTAGAGAGCTTGATAAGGGGTTGACAAAGGTATACTCACAGAATACAAAATTCATATAGTAGTAGCCCACTAACTCGGTCAAGGAGCCCGCCAGAATAGGACCGATGACCAATCCAAGACTGAAGGCTACCTCCGTCATGGAGGAGATTCTAGAGTTACCGCCATGCTCTCCGAATATCTTCGGATTTTTAGTCTGCATCTCATTCACCGCAACTAGGGGTAAACACTCGTTAGTAGTGTGAAGGAATACGGCGGTAGGGAGTTACGCGTCAACATACTAGTCATCTGGACAACACCAGCTCCGCGGATCAAAGTGTAGACGATTCCGACTCCTGTGATTGCAGACACAAATATGGCCTGGCCATTATTATCGGCACCGGCCCAGGGGAAATGACTGTCCCCAGGAACACCCATGAGCCATAGCAGCGGGGCCTGAAGTGCCCAACCTATAGCTGTTGGGTGCTTGAGTCCTACCCGGTCACGGAGCCAGCCAACCGGAGCACCAAGGATCATACTAGGTATCTGCATGGCAAGGAACATCATTCCAACGGGCAAACTGCCCCAGTTGAATATCCGGCTTAGATGAAGTGGTAGGGTTGCGTTAAATCCTGCTACAACGGAAGATGCGCATATGACGCTCGACATACCTACCACTACTCGGGTATCACTCAGAGCCGTGAGGTAAAAATTAAGGGGTGATACCGGTTCTTCAGTAGCAGCCTTAGGTGGTCCATTGGTACCAGCTACTTCATTGCTGTTTTCGCTTGATTGAAGCAAGGCAGTTTCTTCATTAGTTGGGGTATCGGTCTGATGGTTCTGGGGCGGGTCGTGCTCGCCATCAGACTGGTTTCTTCCTTCAATCATGAGCAGACGGGCAACAATATCGAGGAGAATAACGATCAGAGGAACGGACCAAGTAGCCCAGTAGCCCACAAGTTCCAACAGGGATCCGGCAATCACCGGTCCGAATATGATGCCGGCCATGACAAAGGACATCGAGAGACCCATGGTCTTCCCTATGTTGTCCATTCCAACGTTATCCACCATCGTAGCGAATCCAACAATCCATGTAGCAGAGCCGGCGATTCCCTGTAGGATTCTGCCCACAAAAAGTCCCCAGACTAAGACTCTCATGTTAGCAACATGCTCTCTCTCAGGACGGATTTGATAATTAGGCTTACCGGAAGGGGAACAAGCAACGAGTACCGTCCCAACGGCGCATGCTGCCAAAGCTATCAATAGCGGCGTCCTCCTATTTGGCGTCTTATCTGCAAAATGGGCAATTATGGGTGCCGCAACCAAGGTCATGAAGCCATGGATGGCGAGGAGGGATGAGGTGAGACTCTGTGTTTGCGACGGGTCGACATGCAGGCGGACCTCGAGCATGTAGCCCAGGATAGGGACGATAAAGCCATAAAGAAAGGTTTCTACAGAGGATAACAACAAACTACGTCAGAAACAGATCAAGCTTAGCCGCGGGAAAAATAAGGGAATCACCAACTACTTACCGGCGAACAAGGCCAGAACTACGATGGAAAGGATGAAGGACTTGGAGGACCGCCATCGGTAGCCCCAGGGCTTCTGGCAGTCCATTGCCATCACGCCAACTCGGCTACGGACACAAGGCGATCCAATTCTCGTCCGAGCAAACGGGCAGGATGTCGGATACACGGCGTCTATCAAACTGTTTTAAGGAAGGGAAATTTTTGAGATATAGCC